>JAULKK010327657.1:0-21028 GCA_032355705.1 Rubia peregrina | reverse complement strand
TAGCAATAGTGCACCAGCAAGAAAGTAGAATTGATTGTGTGTTAACAAAATGTGACAATCATGCAATTCTCTCTTTAGCCACCTACTAAGATCTAAAAATGAGCATTAACTTAAATCACCAGTAAACAAAGGACCATATATATAGTAGTAGGGATTTGAGCCTAAAAATAGGCCAAAAATTGGTCAAAATCCCTAGCACTCGTAACTGGCTCGTGCTGGTTGTACTAACAGATTCTGTGTTATCTGGCATAGGGCACCAACCAAGTTTTCATTTTCTCCATTTGATCGGTGCTCCGCATCATTTTTCACACCTCGTGGGCTGGTCTTGACATTTTTTTACTTCAAACGGCATGGGATGTGTAAAATGAAATGTCCCACTCCAATACTTATCCACTTTTTGAGTCAAAAGGGGGACCCCTCGTGCCATATTTTGGTGATACGGATCATGCCAAGGCCCCATACATGATCTATGACGCTTGGTGTAGGCAGTGCTAGCTTTTTTGGATTGTGCCAGGCTTGTGTCGTTCGCGCCGTCCGTGGCTGGTTCACTTTTTGCTCCGCTACAGGTGAACCATTGGTCCAATGTGGGAGTTCTTGTAGTTAATTTATAGTTTTTGAAAAGATGAATCCAATGGTGATACCCTCAAGTGCTTATTCTTGTCAGATTTTACTCAGAACTGCATGCAACCTCGTACAATGATCCCTTTATTTCTTCCTTAGCCTTCTTAAACTTTGAATCCACCTTTGTTGGTCCCAATTCCAACTACTACAACGATTTGGAGTTTTGGTACTTCAATATACTACCATCTTTCTGAATGGCCTTCGATATCTTCTACCATCCTTGCATTCGACTTTCAAATATCTACAACCACCCTCGCGGATGGGCATCCACCAAAGAAAATGAAATCAAAGAGGAACCTATGAATTAGAGCACATGAATACAAAGTGTCCATTAGACTCAATTAAGTATACAAAATATGGAATTTGAAAAAAACCAATAATGGCCATGTAAACCCTTTGTCATGCAAACCTAACTAAAACTAGAAATCAACCAAACAAAAGATGATAATAAATGTGTTAAATGCATCGACTAATGCATGCATAATGGTGTACATCAATCCCCCCACACTTAAACCTTTATTCATCCTCGAGTAAACAAAAATGAGAAAATATCTAAGCAAAATGTAGAATGCAAACCCCACAACACAAGAATTTCAAAACTTCCAAGTATTCGAGAGAATAAAAACTTGGCCTAGTACCTCTAGTGCCGAATATGGTGAGATGTTTGCACAAGAAATGTGTGGAATCCCTCCTAAGACCGGTCAAAGCAAATCCAACACTCGGTATGGACCAAAAATTGAGTTCTTTGGGAGGAAAACTCAATTCTGGTCGAGATACTCTTTAAATTTTCGAGGAAAAATTGTGAGGTTTCTGAGATTAAGGGTTAGTGAGTTGGATAGATCTTGGAAGATGAATATTTTGATACCTAATGGGGATGGATTAGATGAAAATTGAGGGAGTGTAGCTAAAATAGTAAGAGAGGTTGAATATGGAAACTTAGGAGAATAAGAAGAAGAGAAGGCTAGTGTAGGAGGCTGGGAACAAGGGGTTGGGGTTTATATAGAGGGTTAGGCTAGATTTAATTTGGTAGAGAGAGAGGTGGCATAGATCCATAGGGGGATCTATGCCGACACATGGCATGCCCTTTAGTGGGTGTCTGTGCTGGGGTGTCTATGGCAGAAGCTAGGCTCGTACTGGTGCTAGGAGGTTTGTGTCAGGATGTGCTGGCCTTGTGCCAGGCCCTAACACGAGGTACCCCTACATTTTTCCCCAAAATTCTTTTCTTCCACACTTGCACCCAAAAAACACCAAAATCAAGCAGTATTGTTCTAGATAAAATAGATGACTGAATGTTTCCAAATAAATACCCCAAAAAATTTACACACTCCCAAAATTTTAGAAGAAAATATTTTTTAAAAAGAAAATATAATCTAAAGCACGTTATTTTTATTGTCTTCCTCGCCACTTATTATTTCATGTAATTTTGGAAACTAATAAGAATATTTTGATGGGTCACCAGAATCACCATCCTTGACACCACCAATAACCACATCCTTGTGGACGGGACTCCACATTACCTTAGGCTTACCCTTAATATTTCGCGAGACATAACAAACATGCCCATTTTTCTCAATTATATTTACATTTTTGTCGATTTATAGATACATTCTTTTTCCGCTGCAAGTTAGTGTGCAATATAAGAGGTAGAGCACCTTTATTCACACCAAAAGAGACATGTTCATCAACAAGTGTATCATTGGACAGTTCATTCATACAAGATAAAGCATGCAAGTTTTAAATGTCTTGTACCACCTTTTCATCTTCAAGAATATCGGTAGGATATTTTACATTTTCAATCACACAAGATTTATCATGTTGAGAGCATTTCTCACACAAAGTTATGAGAGGTATTTGGTGAATCATGCTTAGACTTGTAAATATCAAAACCAACTCTATCCATGTCATCCTCGAAGGTTAGTGTTCCCGAATGATCATCGATCTTAGTCCTTGATGTTTTAAGAAAATGTCTCCCCAATAGAATTAAGGGTGAACCACCATCAAGAGCTACATGAAGGACATATAAGTCCGAAGGAAACACCAAATTACCCACTATGATCATTACATCCTTCACTACTCCACAAGGACTAGCTTGGGAGTAGGCCATTTGAACGATTACCCTAGTCTACTTAAGTTCACCTATTTCTAGGTTCTCATAAATGCCCGAAGGAATGGCATTAATCAAGGATCCAAGATTAGTCATAGCATTTTTCACTAACTTACCACCTAAACAAATAAGAACTGAAAACATGCCAGGGTCATCACATTTTTTAGGCAATTTTCTATGATTAAAAGTGACGACTCCCCCTATTTTCACTTTACTATTTTTCTTAAGGGGTTTATTCCTCTTGTTGTACATACGACTTTCAAAAATGTTGCATATGAGGGAACATGTTCAATCAAGCCTAAGATCGGGACACTTACCTTCACCTTCTCAAAGATTTTTTAGATATGATCATCGTTGATTGTCACCTTCAGCCTTTCCCTAAGTGCATTAGGGAAAGGCGGTGGGAGATTAACCCTTGCTTTGGGTGTTGAAAACTCCTTGACGGGTTCTTCGTCAACCAATTCTTGCTTCTCCAAGTTGGTTTTGTTGTTGTCTATGATTAAGTCGTCCTCTTATAGGATTTCCTTCTCGTTCTCACGCATCTCCTTCTCATTTCTCAACTTCAAAGTGCTCACATTCCTCGAATTAACCTCTAATTAGGAAGGAATTTTTCCAGGCTCTTTGGCCTCAAGTCGGTTTACTGAGATGGATAGTTGCCCGACTTGAATATCAAGATTCTTGATGCTCGAGAATTCCCTAATCCCAAGATATTCAATCTCTCGCCTTGTACGCTCCACAAAGATGTTGTGTTTCTTAGCCAATTGACAGATTGCTTTAAGGATTTCCTCTCGGTCAAACTTGTATAGTGAGGCGTTGTTGTTTGAAGATTCTTCTCCCCTCGAATAAGGATGAGGTGGAGCTTGTCTTTCTCGGTTGAAACCTTTCATTTGGTTCTCCTTGCGGCAACGGAAGTTGGGGTGATCACGGTACCTTGGGTTTAAGGTGTTTGCGTAGGAATCTTGCCTTTCTCCTCCTTGGTTCCCACAGAACCTTTGTTGTTGTGCCTTAGCAAGATGTAGCCTATTTCCACCATTTTTTATTCCAACACCTTAACTTCCACAAAGTCCTCCATCACTTGTGGGCACACATCCGTGTGAGGATCAAGATTACAAACATCTCACACTTTTTCTTGTTGGACTCCCATTTTTATGAATTGTTTCATCATTGAGGCAAGAGCTTGGACTTGCTCCTCTAACTTTGGGGATTGAGATGGTTCATCCACGGCCTTCACCCTAGACCTTGTACCGAATTGCCTTGTTATGTTTGTCATCTCTTCGAAGAGTGTCATTGCTTCTCTTGGGGCTCTTGTTAGTGATCAAACTGTTACAAGCGGCGTTCACCATACGTATGTCATCGTTGCACAATTTTTTTGAAGAAATAGTAAACCAAGTATCCCTTCTTAAATGGATGGTATGGAAAACTCTTAAACCTTTCTCAATACTCGTAAAGAGACTTATTAGCAAACTGGGAAATGTTGGAAAGTTGTTTCTTCAACCCCGTAAACTTTGAAGTTTGGAAGTATTTCTCAAGAAATTAGCGCTTTATATCCATCCACGAGGTGATACAACTGGGCAGTAGATGGTATAACCAATCTTTGGCTGAATCCAGAAGTGAGAAGAGAAACTCCCTTAGATTGTAGTCTTCCTCCGAAACATGCATCAGCTTCATATTGGTACAAATAGGTTGAATTCCGAAAGATACTTGTTTGGATATTCTCCAGTCATCCCATGGAAAGTTGGCAATCAGTGGATCAAGCCGCTCTTGAGTTCACACATCACATTTGGTGGCAACGGTGGGAAGATGATGCAAAGTGGTTTATTCTCTAATTTTGGAGCCATCAACTCTCTCAAAGTGCGGTTTTTCTTTATCATTTCTTCTTTCTCTATGTCTACCAAAAGTGGTTCTTGTGGAACTTCCGGTCTAAGTATCATTTTCCTTCCTCGCTTACTACCTATGTTTTATTCGTTAGACTATGTAAAACTTCTAAGTTCTTGGTACGGGCATATATCATAAACTAGGAATAAAAAATGGACAACTACAATCAACACTAGCAAAAAGGGTTAGAAGTAACCGGAAACAAGTATGAAAGCTCAACAACAAAAACCAATCAAAAACAAAAACAAATACAAAAAACAACACTACTTACACAACTGACACCTTATGCAAGTTAACTACTAGACCGTTAAACTAACATCCCTAGCAGGAGCAACAAAAATATGACCCACCCCTCCCGAGCATCGTTAAACAAGAGAGGATGACGGTTAGGGTTCATAGATAGAAGTTACACAATTATCCCGTTCCTACTACTATACTACAAAGAATGGTGGATAGTGGAAAGTATCGGGGTTGTCCACAGAGATGTTAGGAATCTAATAATCAACTAAACACAACTGCAGTTGGATCCTCAATTCGACCACGCGTTAGGAATAAACATCGTTGTAAAAACAGTCATTGTGGGGGAGGTTTTCAACTATTAAGTACAAGCATGAAATTAACATAATAAACAATTTAAACTAACACTCGGGGAATATTTTCATAACATGATCAATGTCTTTTCGACAATCGATTTCATCAAATACAAGAACTTGGCCCTATTATAGTATTTGTGTCACGTGGTGCGGACAATTGTTAAAACTTCCCTCTATATGTCACATAGAGGTGCACACACAAAATTTTCCATCAGTCTCACCTCCGCAACTAGGGGAGTCCAACAACTTCTATGGCACATTCACAAGTCTAATTCTCTCCAGTACGATTAAGTCTCGGGCAGAACACCACGAACGAAGTGCCTATATGCCCCCAAAAGAAAAGGAACTAGCCATCTTATCAATAGCTTCTCTGATAAACAAGATAATCCTAGTTTTCTACCTACACTATCTCTACCTGCAACCCTTCATACCTCTTTGGTCGATTGACTAGATGCATGGTCGATAGTGACGATTAACAATGGTAACCTTCGTGCACACGCCCAATTCTGGACTACTGTAACCCGACCGCATCTACGTTTCCTTAACTGAGGAGTAGCAATAGTGCTAATCCATGAAAGTAGGCTTGATTGTGGGCTAACAAAGTGTGAAAATTATGCAATTCACAAGAATATTAAGAAAAAGTCAACGTAATGATAACAAAACACATAAGAATAGGTAGATCTATAAATATCATAAAATAAACATCAACGCATTAATAAAAATATAGTTCCCAAGCTAGATCCCCGCTCCCTAAGCATTGAACCCGAATATTTAATTAGATTCAACACCTCCAGGCAAAAAAAGAGTAAAAAGATGAGAAGAAAATGAACTAGAGAGAAGTGAGAGTGTTTTCTCTCTCTAGCTACCTACTAAGATCTAAAAATGAGCATTACCTTAAACTCTAGTAGAGAAAGGTCCATATATAGAGTAGTAGGGAATTGGGCCTAAAAATAAGCCCAAAAGTGGCCAAAAACCCTAGTATCTGCCACTGTCTCGTGCTGGCACAGGGTGCCAGCCATGGCACGGGCTATACCAGTTGTGTTGGCGCATCCCATGTTATCCGACGCGAGCCGCTGGTCGTGTCTTCATTTTGTTCTTTCTGATACGCACCATGTATTATTTTGCTCACCCTGTCGGCTGGAACCTTGTTTTGCTCAACATCCTAGTGCGCCCCACGTCATTATTCACACCCCATGGGCTGGTCTTGGAATTTTTGACTTGAAATGGTGTGGGATGTGTAAAACAGAACATCCCGCTCCCACACTTAGCTAATTTTTTGAGTGAAAAATGGACCTCCCAATGCCAGATGTTGACACGACCAATGCCAGGTTTTACGGTCCGAGCCAAGGCCCCCTGACATGGGTCGTGATACTTGGTGTCAGCTATACAGGCTTTTGGCTCGTGTCGAACTTGAGCTGTCTGCACCGGCCGTAGCTGGTTCGCTGTGCTTACTTCTTTGCTCCACTACGGGTGATCCTTTGGTCCGTTTGGGATTTCTTGTGGTTGATATTATATCGCTCAAGAAGATGAATCCAACAATGATACCTTCAAGTGCTGATTCTTCTCATATTTTACCTAGAACTCTGTGCAACCTCGGACAACGATCTCTCCATTTCTTCCTTGGCCTTCTTGAACTTCGAATATGTCTTTCTTGGTCCCAATTCCATCTACTACCATGATTTGGAGTTTGTGACCTTTAATCTACTACTATACTTAGGAATGGACTTCGATATCTTCTACCATCCTTGAGAATGGCCTTCAAATATCTACTGCCACACTCGCGGATGACCTTCCACTAAAGAAAATGAAAAGTACTCACGAGCAACCTACTAAAGAGATTAAGGAGGAAGATTTAGGTGCCCGTAAATACAGAGTGTCCATTATTCTAAATTAAGTCAACAAAATACGGGATTTAGATAAGAAAACCAATAATAGCCGTCTAAACCCTTTGTCGTGTAAACCTAACTAAAATGGAATTAAACCAAACAAAAGATGATAATAATTATGTTAAATGCATCAGCGAGCACATGCATAATGGCGTACATCAATGGCAAGGGGAAACCCTAGTACTTGCTCCAGAGGAATACAAAACAATTGCCCAACCTAATCCTACATGCAACCAGCATGCCGATATATATATAAGGAGAGGGAGGTACTACTATTGACTCGACTATTCATTCCTAATTCCAAGGAAGATATTTGCATTTATAATCGGAGATTTTTTCCCGGTACAACTCTAGGGGCTTTGTCTTGCATATTTCGGCCTAGCAATCTTGTGGCTTATCTCCGACGGTTCAATGGTGTATCAGATCCCTCCAAAAAAGAAATTAAGGAACCGAAGTTTTTGTTGATGCCAACAAATTATATTTTTGGTTAATGCAACAAGATAATCATTGATTGCAACAAGACAGTCACCGGAAGTTTTGATTAGGAAAATTATTATAATTGGATTAAATAAAACCCTCTGTATTTTACATGAACTAGAAACAATTCCACTCATTTATTTCCATTGTCTCACTTCTAATGTAAAATTCTATTAAATACTCTGAGGTAATAAACATATTTTCTTGTTGTATACGAATGTCCTTTGCCGAGGGAAAAATTCAGTCAACAGTTCTAGTTTATTTTTAAAATGTGGTCAAAAAAAATATTTGCTTGTTTGAGAAGGATTGAAACAAATTTTTTCATTACACACAATTCTTCTATAGTTTTATGTTTGCTCGTAATTATAAAACTTAATTTCATATGGTAGGGTTAAAAAAGGAGACAACCGATAGATATGTAAAGAACATATATATTAGTACATAAAACCTCATAATTGTAGACTAAAATAAGATTCAACAATAGTCTTAATTAAACAAATGTTCCAAATTTGAATAAATTTGTTAATGTTCAAAATTTGAAGCATTAAAACTAAAAATGGGACCCAATAATGATGATATTGAACACAATCGACCCAGAAGAATCTAACTGCTCAAAGTAGGGCGTGTCCCCAATCCTCAGTTCATGGACATCAAGAAACACGTCAAAAACTTTTGGGGACAGAGTCCTGAACTCCTATTCAGCGATTAGTTCATGTACCACTCTTTTTCGCCGGACCTCAAGACAACAAGTGTCTTATCTTTTGGTAGGAGTGGATCGATTTCCTTAGGAAGTACTAAATTATAAACAGAAAATCACAGTTAGTGTATATACAAAAAAGTTCCCGTGTAGCACAAAAAAAATCACGTGTAGCACAAAATGCCCCAAATTTGGGTTTTCTATTACAAAAGATAGTGAAAAAAAATACACCACCAAAGTTCCAAAATACATCCCCAACAAAAACTACAAAAATGTGCTCTTACACCTAAAAATAACAAATAACTAAAAGTTCAATCTTCAAATGGAGGAAAATACCAAGAACAAGACAAAATAGTTATCTAAACAGTCATCCCAATAGTAATCATAAGCTAAGCTATAGGCACAGGAGATGCTACCATAGAGGTGTTCCAACACCCCCCCCCCCAAACATAGTTTATACATTGTCCCCAATTCATATAACCAAGGGAAAAGTTTGAAACAACGAGAGATGTTCAATGTCGCCTCCAGTGTCTGACTTAGTACCCCTACCCACTCTGATTTGGATGGCACTAGCCTCTCCAATTCCTGATGTTCTCAGCATGTCGCTGATCTCCCTAATTCTATCCCACAAGTTCCCAATATTTCCCTCGGGTGGTGCAGATTACCATCAATATTATCAAATATCTCTATTGTGTCTCACTGTGGTGGTCTAGCTGTGTGCCAAGACTATGAACATCATGCCTGACCTGAAAATAAAGTTCCCCAAAGACTATGGCTACTCCAGCCCATATGGCTGATGCATCCACATAGGATAATAAAAAGCTAACTCAAACTTGATGACTCATGATCCCAAAATGGGTTGAACTGGAGGTGACACCAAGGTTGACTCTCTTGTTGAGAATCGCTCAAAACATTGTGTCTGCAGGGCTCAGTGCTTGGGATAGGTGGGGGCCCATGGCTACTTAATTGTGCAAATTCATCGCAGTGGGAGGACATGATGTGCTTGCGAGAACTGCTAGCATTGTGCCTTGTGAAATGATATGGCTCCTCATGAATGATAAACGGCCCTTGATGAGAGGGTGGTCATCTAAATACCTGATCGAAATAAGGCGGTG
This sequence comes from Rubia peregrina, assembly GCA_032355705.1. Taxonomy (NCBI): domain Eukaryota; kingdom Viridiplantae; phylum Streptophyta; class Magnoliopsida; order Gentianales; family Rubiaceae; genus Rubia; species Rubia peregrina. The sequence goes on along the minus strand of JAULKK010327657.1, from coordinate 11,660 downwards.
GCGCTATGGAATGCTCTAAACGCGGTGGTGGCATAACTTGAGGGAATGCTGGTTTTGGCTGGATGGGCTAATGTTTGATTGGAATGAACTGTACAGGATGCACCGGGACCTTGTCTTGATCATCCTCTTCCTGTGTATCCTACGTAATGCTCTCCCAACACAATTGGTGAATCTAGATCCTGCTCGATGATGAGATTCTACAGCTTGAACTTCTTTCCCAAAGTAGTCCTTGCACGCTTGGGCAATCTCATGAACTTTTTACCCTTGTACAACTAGAAAATAACCCCGTCCACCACCGGTATGAACTTCGCCTCACCCATGACCGGTCGAGTGAGTGTAAAAGGTGATTTGGGTTTGCCATCATCCCCTCACTCGTCGGAATATTATAGTACTGAACAAGAAGCGAGACCATACCACCAATTTCTATCTTCCTAGTGCGGGTCATAGAGATATCAATACTGTGAGTGATAAAGTCATCCAAGAGATCGGGGCAAACCCTCCCTGTGCAAATTGATAAAAGCCTCTTATAATCCTTCTCAATGGTAGTGGTGCCCTCCCCGTAATAACTAACTACGACATTCAATAGTATGGCTACATACCTTGGTGTCAGGTGCACTATGTCATTGTTCTTTCTCTCTCCCCCCTCAGTTATCGGGTGATGGTAGGCCAGAATACTTACCACTCAAACCCTACATCTAACTCAGTGTACCCCCTCAAATCTCTCCCCCAGCTTCCATTTGAAAATGTTCGGGAGCTGAGCGGAAGTCTGGCCACGTGGCATATCACCCAAGTGGAATCTCACATATCTCCCCATTTTCTTGTTCTTCTCCTTGGTGATAGTAGACAGAAATTATAGGGTATACCTAGTGTAGATGAGGGCTTCTAATGTATTGAATTCCTTCATATTAATACTCATTAGCAGGACACTGACGGGTTTGTAGAGTTTGAGACCTCTAAGGTGCTATTCGTTTACAAACTTAATCTCTTGAATAGGGCACCCTACTAGGAAGCCCCACATTTCCTCTTGTTCCCAAGTGAGGGAGGTCAACCCCATACAGGGTACACCAGGTTCCCCTCTCTGTCTACAATACATGATAAAGATAAAAAAAAATATAACAACTAACAACAGACAATCTAGAAAAGATTTCACCAAACAACCCAACACAGAATAATGTCTTCAAAAATAATTCTACCAGCCACACTAACCACCCAAACTTTCAAGCATGCAAATAACCAAGCCACTAAAAACTCACAACTCCAACTTCTTCAAATAAGGAAGGGAGCTCAGCCAAGTACCTCAAATGGTAAATGTGGTGAAATCGTTTCTCGAGGAATGTGCATAACCCCTCCTAGATCAAGTCAAAGCAACTTTAAACTCAGAATGGACCCAAAATTGTGTTTTTTTTAGAAAATATCAATCAATGGCAGAACTGGCCTTTGAATTTTCTGGGCAAAAGTTTGTAGTTTCTGAGGATAATTTTAGTCGGTTGGATAGGGCTCGGTAAGACGAAGATTTTGATACCAAGTGGGGTGAATCAGATTAAAATTGAGGGAGTTATGGATAAAAGAGTGTGAGAAGGAGTATAATCTAGTTTGAGAGGAAGAGAAGAGATGGTGTTGAAGTGAGGATGGCTGGCACGAGGGGGGGTTATATAGGGTCTATGATGGGTTTTAATTAGGCTAGAAAGGTAGGCATCACAGATCCATATGTGTGATCCGTGTTGACACTTGGTATTCGTGCCACATAAGAGGGTCTCGTGCTGGCCTCATGCCAGCGCATGTTTGTTGCCCCTATGTCATCCAAGTCAGCTTCGTGCTGATGGACCTTGGTCCAGCCTGTGTTGCTTGGCATGAGGCCTCCTTGCCTTGTTTTATTCCAATTTTTTCATGCCATATATCTGCATCCAAAAACACTAAAAACCAAGAGTAGTATTGTTCCAAATAAAATTGATGACTGAATTTTTCCGAAAAACACCACCAAACATTCACAACCGAAATTTCACAAGAAAATATATTTTTTAAAACAACAAATGTAAAAGCACCCTATTTTTATTGTCGTCCTCTCGACTTATTATTTCATGCATTTTTTTTATAACTAATAAGAATGGTTTGATGGGTCACCGGAATCACCATTCTTGACACCACCAACAACCACGTCCTTATGGATGGGTCTCCACATTACCTTAGGCTTACCCTTAATCTTTGGTGAAATATACCAAACATGTCCATTTTTCTCCATCATAGATACATTCTTTATTATTTTGGGAATATGAAGGGGGTTTAGGAGTGGTTAATTCCTTAACCCTCTTCTTTTTTTCCTGCAAGTTAGTGTGCAATATCGAATGCAGAGCATCTTTAATCACACTAGAAGAGAAATCAACAAGTGTATCATTACATAGTTCATTCATACAAGATAAAGAATGCAAGGTTTCTATGTCGGATAACACTTCCTTATCTTCAAGAATCTCATTTAGGCATTTAATATTTTCAATCATGCAAGATTTATGATGTTGAGCAAGTTCTTCGCATAAGATTAAGCCTTTACACATAAGATAAGGTATTAGGTGAATCATTCTTAGATTTGTAAATATCAAAACCTACCCTATCCATGTCATCTTCTAGGTTAGTGTTCCCGAATGAACATCAATCTTAGCCCTTGATGTTTTAAGAAAAGGTATCCCCAATAAAATTGAGGGTGCACCACCATCATGTACTATATCAAGGACATAAAAATCCATCCAAAACACCAAGTTGCCCACTCAGACTATCAAATCTTTCACTAGTCCCCGAGGACTAGCTTGGGAATGATCGGCCATTAGGATGATTACCTAGTTTCTTTAAGTTCACCTATTTCTAGGTTCTCATAAATGCAAGAAAGAATTACATTAATAGAGGTTCCTGGATCAATCATAGTATTTTTAATCAATATATAACCTAAATAAATTGGAATTGAAAACATCTGAGGTCATCACATTTCTTAGGCAAATTTCTATGATTTAGAGTAGCAAATCCCCCTACTTTCAATTTCCCTAGCTTTCTAAGTGGTTTGTTCCTTTTTAAAGTGCATGCAACGTTCAAAAATTTAGCATATGAAGGTACATGATCAATTAAGGTACATGATTTGGACCCATCGTTACCCCAAGCACATCTAGGTCCCCCCGCCCTCCCGGGGGTATCAATTTTGCAGCAACATGATAGTAGACTTTGGCGTGTGCTGACAAAGTGCGACAATCATGAAATTCACAAACATTAATAACAAGCCATATAATATCACAAAATTACATAGAAATAGGTTAATCCAGGAAATCTAACAAAATAAAAATTAATACATGAATACAAATATAATCCCCAAGTTAATTCCCTACTCCCTAACATTTTAACCAAAGTATTGCATTGGATTCAACACTTTAGGGCAAAATAAAAATAAAGAAAAGAGAGAAAAATAAGATAAAGAGAATGAAGAGTATTTTGTCTCTCTCTAAACTACTCTTGAAGAAGAAAAGTGGGCATAAACTTTAACCCTAGCTAGTAGACAAGGGTCCATATATATAGTAGTAGGGAATCGGGCCTTGAAAAAGGCCCAGAAACCCTTCTTACAACAAATGAAACGGAGGGTGGCATATGGCACCGTTCATGCCAGCCGAGACCCCTTTGTGCTAGCATGGGCCATAGGGCTTGCCATGGACTGGCTCCCTCGTGATGGCGCTGTCCATGTCAACCAGCACTGACCATCATCTATAACTCCTTTTTTTTGCTCTTCTGATATGCATCATGTGTCGTTTAGCCCACCCCATTGGCTAGAACCTCGTTCTGCTCAGTAACATGGCACGGGTCAAGTTTTTCTTCACACCCCATGGGCTGGTCTTGGCATTAGTGACTTGAAATGACACAGACCGTGTGAAACAGAACGATATGCGCCCATAAGTAGCCAAATTTGGAATTGAAAAGAAGACATTGGGCACGAGAAGTCGGGGCCAGCACAGTCCACGCTGAAGTCCATTTCCATAGCCTGTGTTGCATAGCACAAGCCATGCTAAGCATCGGCACATTCATGCTAGACCCTCATTCGTGCTGGTCGGCTTGCCTCCTGCGGGACCTTGTGCTAGCCTTGACTGGTCCGACTGACTGATTTGTTTGCTCCACTATGGAAGAACCTCTGATCCAATTTGAGAGTTCTTGTATTCAATTTTACAATGCTCGAGAAGAAAAATCTAATGGTTCCACCTTTAAGGGATGATTCTTCTCAAATCATTCTCAGAACTCCATGCAATCTCAGACAACACTTCCTCCGTTTCTTCTTTGGCCTTCTTGAATTTTGAATCTGCCTGTTCCAGGCTCAATTCCATATAATACCATGCATTGGAGTCCCTAGCCTTCAATCTACTACCATACTTGTGAATGGCCTTTGATATTTTCTACCATCCTTACGAAAGTCATTCAAATATCTTTTACCACCCTCGCGAATGGCCTTCTACAAAAAGATGATAAAAAAGTACTCACGGGCAACCTACTAATTAGATCAAGAAGGAATATCCAAGTTCCCATGAATACAAAGTGTCTATTAGCTTAAGTGAAGTCCGCAAAACAGAGATTTAGACAAAATAACCAATAATAGTCGTCTAAACCCTTTGTCGTGTAAACCTAACTAACACTAACAATCAATCAAACAAAAGGTGATAATAAATGTTTCAAATACATCGTCTAATGCATGTATAAAGGTGCACAACATTTGGCACAACCGGTCAACTTTTTACCTTTTGCACTTAGGTCCCTCTAGTAAAGTGGGAGAAGTCGAAATACAATATTGGAGAAACCCTTTTTTGGGTATCAAAGGGTCAACGGAAGAGCATGAAATCTTAACATAAAGTATTGTATGACACTTTTCAAAAATTAGACTATGGCCCTTGTGTGCAACATCGCAAGAGTATAGATTAGAACAAACCCAAAACCGACTTGCAACCGACGGTGAAACTGAAAATTCCAGTGGGAACCAAAAATTTGGGCTCAAAGTTTGAGCTAAAATTCCCCCCCCCCCTCCCAAATCCTATTTCATTTCATTATTATTCAGCACCAACATCTATTTCACATATCCCAGAAACTTTCTCCAAACTCAACTCCACAAGATCCTTTCCCTTTACACCATTACAACAATTAAAGTGTTGAATTGAATTGCTTCTCTAAAGCATCAAAAAGTATCCGTGGATGGAGCATCTCCGAGATCAAATTAGTTGAGGTATTTTTCCATCCATTCCATGTTCATTTAGCAATTTTATTAGTGATTTTCTTTTTTTCTCATGGAACAATGATTGAATATTTTCATGAATTATGATGATTGCGTTACATGTTATATAGTGTATAGTGTTTGTGTTGCCAAGATAATGTCATGTTTGTAAGGAGTGAGAAATAAAGGCTTACATTAGGGCTGTTTGTGGCAATAATTACATTTTCGTAAAAACACACTTTAAATGTGTAATGCCAGTCACAGTTAATCAGCCTTGTGGTATGGTACCAAACAAAGATCGACGTCGTACAAGTCTAGAAAATTCTTTAAATATCTATGAATGTCTGAAGTCGCTTTGTACGTCGGCTGGTGTGACATCGATGACGCATGTATGCGACGTTGCACTAAACCATATCAATAAAAAAAATCCTGTTGAGATTAATATCGTCTACGTATGACAATATGATGTGTATTTAAGTTGGGCACTGACCAATTCTAACATAAATTTTGTTTCTAGTGGATTGGTTGTAATAAAGTGGGAGAACAACCCAAAACACACTTGCAACCAATATTGGTAAAACTAAAAATTCCAGTGGAAACCAAATATTTGAGCTTTGAGCTAAAATCCCCCCCCTCCCATCCTATTTCATCTCATTATTATTCAGAACCAACATCTATTTCACATATCACAATTCCTCCAAACCCAACTCCACAAGATCCTTTCCCTTCACACCATTACACCAATTAAAATGTTGAATTGAATTGCTTCTCTCAAACATCAACAAGTATCCGAGGATGGATCATCTCCGGAATCAAATTAATTGAGGCATTTTACCATCCACTCCATGTTCATTTTGCAATTTTGTTAGTGATTTACTTTTTTTTCCTCATGGAATAAAGATTGGATATTTTCATGAATGATGATTTTGTTACATGTTATATAGTGTATAGTGTTTGTGTTTCCAAGATAATGTCATGTTTGTAAGGAGTGAGAAATAAAGGCTTACAATAGGGCTGCTTGTGGAAAATAATTACATTTTTGTTAAAGCACACTTTAAATGTGTAACGCCCGTCACAATTAATCATCCCTTGTGGTATGGTACCAAACAAATACCGACGTCATACAAGTCTACAAAATTCTTTAAATATCTAAGAATGGCTGACGTCGCTCTGTACGTCAGCCTGTGTGACATTGATGACGCATGTATGCGATGTTGCACTAAACCAGATCAGTAAAAAAATCCTGTTGAGATTTATGTCATCTACGTATGACTATATGATGTGTATTTCATTTGGGCACTGCCAATTCTAACATAAATTTTGTTTCTAGTGGATAGGTTGTAATAAGGACACAAACAATTATCGATCACTACAAGAAAAATTACCTTTTACTTCTCCCCTTTTCCTCAGTTTTTTTACTTAGGTCAAATAATCGAGATAAAAAGTTCTTTTACCTTGGTTATTTGTTTCAAAGTAAATAATATTATTTACCTTAGTTTAAAAACTGAGGAAAAATTACTCTTTTACCTCAGTTTTAAAAAATTCAAGGTAAAAATTATGGATTTACCGATGTCGCACGCCTTTCTGACTTATCGACGTCGTCTATTTCTATAACTGGTGTCGCACGTTCCCCTTGCAGACATGAACGATCGACGTCACACACATTTCTCTCTTACCAATGTGTCTCTGATTGCATTCGTACAACCTCCTCACATGCATGATATAACTGAAACTGTACACCTTTCTTGCTTACCGACAACGTTTAATTTTACAACCGATGTCACACATCCATTTTGTTGACATCAATGACCTACGTTGCACATCTTTCTCACATACCGACATCGGCTGTTTTTGTGACTAAGGTTGCACGTCCCCCTCGCGGACATGAATGGCCAATGTCACACACATTTCTTGCTTATTGACGTTGGTTGTATTTATGACCGAAGTCGTACAACCTTCTTGCAGGCATGATATGACAGACATCACACACCTTTCTTGCTTACTGAAAATGTTTAATTTTATGACCGACGTTACATGTCAATTTCACTGACATCAATGACCTACATCGCTCACATTTCTCACTTACCGATGTCGCTTGTGTTTGTGACTGACGTCGCATGACCCTCACACAGTCATGAAATAACTGACGCTGGACACCTTTCTATCTTACCATAGTTGGTAGTCTTTGCGGCCGACGTTGAACGACCCTCTAGGTAGATATGGGTCATATTCACATTCACCATTTGTATTTTGTTATTAATATTATTATTTTATTAATTAGTATATGAATATTTACATAACACCCTTGCGATGCATGATTTAATATATATATATATATCAATAATGTAAATTATTTTTTTAACAAAACTAAAATGTATACTACTGCAGGAGATGGGCAATAGAGCAGGTAAAATACCCTATTCGCACCGGTATTTTATCCCTCTGAAATATCGGTGCGTAAGTATAGCGGTGTACCATGGGAAATTATAGGCACAAGTATACTATACCGGTGCTAATGGGGTGTTTTAGCACCGGTATAGTATACCGGTGCCTATAACTTCCCATGGTACACTGCTATACTTATGCACTGGTATTTCAGAGGGCCAAAATACCAGAGCAAATAGGGTGTTTTACCTGTGATATTACCCCAAGTGATCAGTAAAAAATGAGCACCGATTTTACAGGTGCTAATTTCTAATTAAAGTTGTATAAATCAAAGTATTTACTTGAACACAAAAAGTGCACTAAAATGTAGGGAAAATGTGAATTGAATTAAAAGAATAGACAACACTATTATTCAACTAAGGTAGCTAAAAGTAACTCGTATCAATCTACAATAATATATTTAAAAAAATATTCTTATACCCAAGGTAGCTACATCGATTACAAAAATTAAATTTCTAGTGTTCGAGAAAGTAGGAGACTTGCTTCTGTCTTGATCTCCATATCCACCCTACTTACTGAAAAGGCAAGCACTCCAAGTTTATTACACACTTGCTTAACAAAATTTAAAGGAGTAACACCTTGATATAAAATTAAGAGGAGTTAGCCGAAATCCTTACAAAAATAATATATCTAAACTACAAATAAGAAAGACTTGTCGGTGAAGAGCATGCTCATGAAGTAATTGATGCTTCCAAAAATGTTTGAACTCAGATTGATAACAGATGAATCCTACAAATCATAAACGTATAAAGCAGTGAAATTCTGAAAAATAATCACACTAAAAAATGCACAAACACAAACAGAGAGAGCTGAGACCAACCTCATTCGCAACGGAAAACACACACATCGATGTTGATGAAGACTACACAAGCAGATGATGGCGGAAATAAAGCACGAAAGTGAACAAACCTTTGGCCTTGCTTAGCACTTTTCTTAATCTCGGCAACGAGTTTCTTCTCTTGTGTTTGTGGACCTTGCCTCTCCATCTCTATATCTAAAATTGATCGATGCACTTATTCTCCCACAACAGCTCTAATTACAATGAAAAAACACTTTATTTACACGTAACTGTCATTTAGCAACCAATAATCCCAAATTTGAACCAAACCTTTTCTAATTTCTCAACACCTAAGTAAACCCAAATTTTTGAAGGGATCATGCACGAGGGTATCACAACAATAAAAATATAAACCCGAGGGAGTTTTTTTCTTGCCGAAGATGAGAGTTATGGTAATGGATGATGCAACTCCTATTTCAGTATCACTTGATCCTCCACCACACTCTAATATGGACTTATGAATTATAGGATCAAATTCAAGTGTGTGAATGAAGAAAATGGAAAAGAACATCCAATCCATAAGAAGCATACAGCAGAACAAATGTTCCAAACATAAACCCTAAACAAATCAATTGACTAAGTAGGAAAATGCAAAGCTCAAATTATCCTAATTATATCTCCATGATATGAATCTACAATACGTTGTAATAAGTAGTGCCATCTTCTTCAGCTACCCCCTTATCAAACTTGTACTTCACATCCTGCAACCACATTGCAATGAAACAATTTCTATCTTAATCTCAACAAATCCCATAACCGGTAATAAAAAAATCCATCAGAATAAAATGAAAAAAACACAGCTCACCACCTCACCAGAGTTTGATTGAAATGAGTAGAGGAAGTGGTGAGAATGAGGTCCCCAAGGGCTTTGGTGATATTTATTTATTTATTTACAGTGCTCTATATCATCCTTCGAGCGAGTAAAGCCCGTTGGACTATGTAACCAATCCACGACAAGAGGGAATATTCAATTCAAGGGTTTTAAATTGGGATGTATACAAATATAACCCTATATAATCTCAGTAAGTGCACATATAACCTTGGGATAATTTTTAGTGCAAATAACCGAAACTACTTTACATAAGTGTAAATATAACCATAAAGACTATATTCCGGCACTGACTGGCCATTTTCAGCCATTGACCGATTGAAATGACTAAAATGCCCTTTAGCCTAAAACAAAAAACTTGAAATATAAAAATGCCCTTGGCAGTCTTTCTCTACCACCATCAGCCACCTCTCCCCGCCAGTCATCCCCTCGTCACCACAAGCCACTCCTCCCGTCAGTTTCCACCCGCCACTACCAACCACCCTCCCGTCAGCTTCCCCCAACAACCACCTTTTCCACCGTCCCGTCAGCCTTTCCCTGGGCCGCTAGGACTTCTACCACCACCACCCAGCTTCACTGTATCGAGCCCTACCCTAGCACATACACTGACCATGAGTCAAAACATTGCAATTTGGGAACGAGGGAATAATCTTACAACTCTAGAGTTTGTACTGACCAGAACGTCGCCTCTCCGGCCAAAATTGGCCACCCTCAGCGACAGTGGCAACGATGCCACCCCATCTACCCCTAGATTCTGCCTGATGTTCCCCTCTTATCCGGACTGATGCCGTCTCTCTGACCAAAATTGGCCACCCTCAGTGGCAGCGGCGCCACCCTACCCTAACCTACATCCCAGCGGCGCCACCCCTCCCCAACCCTTGCTTCTACCCGACATCCTCCCCTCTTATCCAGCCCAATTCTCAGTCTCCAATCTCTTATTCAACATCGACACCGTTCTTTTACAAAAAGGAGAGGTCTGAGGCAATTAGGTGTATCGTTGCCAACAAATATTGAGAACAGTGAGGAGATACATATTTGAAACAATTAGGGTCTGAAGCAAGAAGGAAAGGTCAAATTTATTTTTAGTTTTTTTCTTTTTTTAATACAGTTAAGATAGATTTTTCACCTAATTCCAGCCCAAATCTGCCGAAAAGGGTAAATTTGCACATACAATAACTATCTAGGGTTATATTTACACTTTAAATTATCAAAAGGTTATATTCGCACTTATGTGAATTAGGAAGGGTTATATATGCACTTTTCTCTTTTAAATTTATTCACGAAATCATGTGCCGCGGTGGAGGGTTTAGTTATGGTGGTGATGAGGCATCGTCAAATGTCTCCATGGTGGTTAGGGATGAAGAGGGCCGGGGGTGGAGGTCGCCAGGGATGGGTAGAGATGGAAGTCGTCGGGGGCATGTTGGTGGAGGCGGAGAGAGTGTACGGTGTGAAGGGTGGGAGGACTGATGAGGTGGGAATAGAATTAGGGGTTCAGATTATATATATATGGCAATACGTTTAATGGTTGAGGTTAAACCGACAAAATAAATTAAGGGTTCAGATGAAACCAAGTTGGTCTCTCTATCTTTTCTATCTTTTTGGAACCCGAGGGCAAACCCGCGAGGTTTTTCCTGAGTACCTAGTGCCGGTATGAATTGGACAATACTGGTGCCTATGTATATGAAAAACAACTGCTTAGGGATGCTGTAAATGGTTTTTTCTATCTTTTTGGAACCCGAGAGGAAACCGCTAGATTTTTTTAAGTACTAAGCAATGGTATGAATTGGACAATACCAGTGCTTATGTATATGAAAAGCAGCTCATTAGGGATGCTTTAAATGACTTTTTACCCTATCTTTTTGGAACCCGAGAGCGAATCCGCAATATTTTTTCTAAGTACCTAACACCGGTATGAATTGGACAATACCAGTGCCTATGTATATGAAAAGCAGCTGCTTAGGCTGTTTTAAATGGCTTTCTTTTCTATCTTTTTGGAACCCGAGCGCAAACTTGTGAGATTTTTTCTAAGTACCTAGCAACGGTATGAATTGGACAATACCAATGCCTATGTATATGAAAATCAGCTGCTTAGGGCTACTTTAAATGTCTTTTTTTCTTTCTTTTAGGAACCCGAGACCAAACCCACGAGATTTATTCTAAGTACCTAGCACCGGTATGAATTGGACAATACCGGTGCCTATGTATATGAAAAGTAGCTGCTTAGGGATGCTTTAAATGATTTTTTTCTCTTTCTTTTTGGAACCTAAGAGCAAACCCGTACAAATATCGGTGCCTAAGTAACAAATATTGGTGCTAACTCCAATATT
>JAULKK010327646.1:0-11065 GCA_032355705.1 Rubia peregrina | reverse complement strand
GTTTAGTCTAGAAATATCTTTAGAAACATCTCTGTAATCTTACAAATTGTCTCCCTTTGTGGAGTTATTGTACTTTATTTTTCCATTTTTATGGTTTGGGGAGCCTTATATAAAACCCCCCACCTACGGTGGGTTTAATTAAAAAAGAAGAAGGGGTGTGCCAGCTACCCCTATGATTAGCCGGCCAAGAATTTGCAGGTGTGGTGAAGAAGACGATGCAGATTCGCCACCCCCTAACTCTTCAAGGCTTGAATGCACTAGCTAATTCAATAGAAATGGTCGATGTACTCTCAAATTCAGTAAAGAAATTATTTATATGTATATGATTTTGAAAATGTAAAATTTTGTCCGCCATAGCCAAATCTCAATGATGTTTATATAATTTTTATAAAAATAATAATATTTAATAAATATTATAATATTATAGAGGCTAGTTAAAAAATTGAATATCTTATTGTTATTAAATATTTTTGTATGTTGTTATCTTAACATCATTATTAGCACATTTTTATATTAAATGAACTACATATGATGAACTGCAGATTTTTAAATCAATCTGTCACATGTGATATGTTATAAAAAAAATGTAAATAAAAGATTTAAAACAAATTATAAGTAGATTTATATATTTTTTAATCACATACAACATATTAATATATTAAGATTATGAACTGCATACTTTACATTAAATATTTTATATGAACTAAATATGACAATAATTTATGAAATATTTTATTTTTTAGAAGATTGATCATGTGAAATAATTTATACTTACGTACTATGTTATTTTTATAAATAATGCTAGAAATTAATATTTTTTCCTTAGTCTAAACCAAACAGATTTAAAAAAAATACGGTAATTCCTTTCCTTTCTCTTCATTTCTCTTTCCCTACTTGAACCAAACGGTCCCTAAGTGACATTACTATTTTATTTTACTTTGATAATTGCTACATATCAAGTTTTTTATATTCTTAATGTTATCAAGGTGTGTATTTGGTTCATCAAAATACTTTTCGGGGGACATTTTGATAAGGAAAGTAGTTGGTTAACTATAATTGATTAACTGTCGATAAGTAAGAAAGAAACGGGGGAGAGCGTGCCTACTGACCTATAACTAATGGATACGTAAGCATTAATTCATCATTGCGCATATGATTAATGTTAACTAACATGAGTTATTTTTAGCCAATACTATTCTTATATATATACTCCCTCCGTCCCACCAGTTTTGGCCTATTTTTTGGTCAATTTTCTCAAACCATGTTTGACCATCAATAACTTTAATTACGGATATTAATGGTACATTAAAATTTGATATTTAGAAACTACGTATACATAGGAGTCTAACAATATCTCACATGATGATATTAGAGTCTATATACTAATTGAAATTATGGTCAAACATGGTCTGAGAAAGTTGACCAAAAAGTGTGTCATTTTCTCTGGGACAGAGGGAGTATGATACTATTATCGTTTATATATCTATTCAAATATGTGGCCAAAGTTGAACAATGAATAGTAACATAAAGTGGTGTATGTTCTTACAGCCATTGCAAAAGTCAATACTTTGACTAGCCTAATTTTTACAAAACTATTGAATCGGAATAAAAGGTTATAGAAAAATAGAAATTGTGATTCCATTGCGTAATCCTCCATCCCTGTGTGAGACTACGAATGACCATATAGGCAATAATTTCCATAACCTTAATGAAAAATAGAAAGATATACTCTCTGCATTGTTCTTCAAAAATGTGGGAAAAAGTTTATTCCTTCTGAAGAGGAACTGAAAGTCAGGCCTATGAGGAATTTCTTGAAAAGATGTTGAGCAGGAGGTCTTGTTTGCCATCTTTGCATGGTAATTCGCAAGTTTTTCAAGGATTTTGAGGTTCCTGAGATGAAGATAGCAGTATCATCCACAAAAGATAGTTGGGTAGGTGTTTTAAAGTGTTTTAAGTTTCATAATTGAAATTATTTTTTAAGATTAAGGGTTAACATTTCAGTTATTATGTTCAAGAGAAATGGAGATAAGGGGTCCCCTGTTTAAGCCCTCTAGGGGGTTTGAAAAAACTTTGGGGGATACCGTTGATGAGCACCGAAAACCACGCGGCATTAAGATTACTCATGATTATATTGACAAAGTTTCCATGGAATCCGAGTTTTAACAACAGAGAATTTAGTGCTGCCCATGAGACTCTATCAAACACCTTCATCATGTCCATTTTTAAGATTAAATTTAAAGATTCATTCTTCCTATATAATAATCTAACAACTTCTTTCATCAACAGTATGTTATCAGATATGTCCCTACCAGCCAAGAAAGCCGATTGTTCCTCTGAGATTATCATGGGTATCAACAGTTTAAGTCTTTCAACTATAACCTTAGCCATAAGCTTATTTGAGAAATTTGACAAACTTATCGGCCTAAACTCTGGAAAAAAAGGTCAGAGTCTTAGTCTTGGGTATTAAGGCTATGAAGGAACTACCTATGGCTCTTGGGATAGGGATCCCTAGCTAGAATTCTAACACTGATTCATAGACATCTCGATCTATTATATACCAGCATTTTCTGTACAAAAGACCTATGTATCCATCCGGACCAGGGGCTGCTGTGGGGTTCAAATTAAAAGCTGGGGTTTTAACCTCTTCCATTGAACTTGGTTTCAATAGCTCTAGATTCTATTCCTGAGTTATTATTAGTTTAATCTCCTTTAAGAGGAAGGACGGGTTGGAACCTGATCTATCAGTGTTTTCATCTGAGAGGAGGTTTGTAAAGAAAATAACAGCTTCATCTCCAATTTGCTTATACCTCTAAACCCATGCATTGTTTGTCTTTTATTTTTAGAATTGAAAGCCTAGATTTATTTTATACAATTCCTTTATGGAAATATTCAAAATTACAGTCACCATCTTTTAACCATTTTTCTCTTGATCTCTATTTGAGAAAAGTGTTTTATTCAATTATGTACATGGTTAAGAGAGTCATAGCCTTATTCAACTTAATCTTGAAATTTATCATATTTTTCCTCAAGAGAGGAGACCTGCAGTTCAACATTTTTTATGTTATCTTTTATGTTGCCAAAAACATTTTTGTTCCAGATTTTAATGTCAGATTTCAGTCTTTGGAGTTTTGAGGCCAGTTTTAGTTGTCTCTGGGCTTCTATTGGGGCTATCCAGTTTTCTTTCATCATTTCTATGAAATCTTCCCTAAGGAACCACATCTCCTGAAAACGAAAAGGTCTGAGGAATGTAGTTTGGTCATTGTTAATCTCTAGAAATAAGGGGGCATGGTCCGAGGATGTTCTATTTAGAACCTGGACCGATGAGTTATTAAAGAAATCTTTAAAGGATTGGTTGGCTAAGAATCTGTCTAACCTCTTAGATGTAGGTTTATAGACTCATGGATTATTCCATGTGAAAGGTTTACCCACCGTGTTTATTTCATTAATATTATTAGTGGTTATGAAGGTATTAAATTCCCTAATGGTGTTCATCTCCGGATTACTAAAGCCTGAGTATTATTTTAGGTTTCTTATAGCATTGAAATCCCCCTCCAAGAATTGTATAATCTGCATCTAGAAGTCCCTGAATATCATTATACAGCTTAACCATGCCAGCATTAGATTGAGGGGATTAGATGACATACACCTTTAAGACCATATCAACGCATCAGTTTATGGGACCAATAACGTATTTAATTCCTGAATTTAAATACTTGTCGCCACTTCTCTTTAATCTTCTTCAGAGAAAGAAAGAGATAAAATCAAACTTGTCATTTACAAAATCACAACACTTTTTTTTTTTTGCGACCTAATGATAGAATGTAAAATCCATCAATAATTGTGCTTGTGTGCATTCATATATAGTGAGTACAAAAGATATACAAGATAGAATCAGATTTGGAAAAAGATATATACAAAATCAATCAGAAATGGTATTCATTTCTTAACCTGATTCTAATTTATCTAATATTCTATTACCCCCCTCAAGCAAAGCGTGAGACTTGTCGCAACACAAAGTTTGGACCGTAAGAACTAAAACTGAGGACGAGGTAAACCCTTTGTAAAAATGTTAGCAAATTATTGATCAGTGGGAACATAGACAACTTTGAGCTTGCCTGAAAACACCATCTCATGCACGAAATGATTATCAATATCAATGTGCTTGCCTCTCTTATGCGAAACCGGATTCTGAGCAAGAAAGAGAGAACTATTATTATCACACAGTAAAACAGGTGGGACACTTGCAGTGACGCGCAAATCCCGTAGTAAATTCATCAACCAAGCTAGTTCCGCAACAGTGTTAGTCATAGCCCAGTATTCTGGTTCTGAACTAGAACGAGAGACTGTAGGTTACTTCTTAGCACTCCATGAAACCAGATTGCCGCCATGAAAAATGGCATACCCGTAAGTAGACATACGAGTCTCAATACAACAAGCCCAATCAGCATTAGAATAACCCAAAACTGACAAAGCGGGAGAATTCTTGCGAAACTGAAGGTCATAGTGCATTGTATCAGGGATATAACGCAGAATTCGAGTGACAGCTTGGTAATGGTCATCAGTAGGATGCTGCATATACTGACCGACCGCGTTCACAACATAAGAAATGTCAGGACGCATAATGGACAAATATTGTAGTGCACCAACCAAAGAGCGGTAAAGAGTGGGATTTCTGAATGGCTTACCAATAGTACTGGAAAGCTGCAAAAAAAACTACAAAAGGGATAGCCACGAAAAATCTTCTCCACCTTTCCCCAAAAAAACTTTAAAAAAATGCACTGTAAATCGATATTGTTCATCGACACTGTTCATCAGCACTGTTCAACGGCAATGTTTATCAACATTGTTCATCGGCATTGTTCATCGGGTACTGTAGCAGCGGTGGTTCAAAAAAGGGAAAAATAAAGTCTTTTGTTCGACTCGAGTGTGAATGTGTTACTCCTCGGGTCATGTTGCTTCCAATTATCTAATATTCTATTACCCACTAAAACCAACATGGCTTTTAATAGACTAGTAGAATGATAATGGAATAATTAATGATTTATATATTAAATTAATATTCAAATTGAAATATAATATTTTGACTCGAATTGTGAAATTGATTATAAATGAAATATATTATTGGGACAAAGAAATTATGAGAAAAATGTCCACTTTCTAGCACATTTATTATCATAAAAACTAATGAAAGTTTTCAAGAAAGAAATATAGGATAAGAACACCACTTTCTAATGTATAATTAACAGTATACATTTCCGTTAAGATACTTTCCTTCCCCATCTTGCCTTCTATATCCAACGAATTATTCTTACATTAGAAAGTAGTATATGTATCCTACAGAAGCATATATATTTAGAAAACATCGTTAATTTTAAGATAATAACATGTACTCCGGAAAGTGGAAACTAATAAGTAGTAACACGCTGCTCTATTTCGATTATATTATAAAAACAAGATTGACCTCTCCCTCTAATTCATTTATTAATGTGATTTGTAGGGTGCACGTTTTCTCTCTTCACTGTTAATTCGTACAATGATAAATGAACAATACTCCTCTGTCCCACTAAATATCGCTAATTTACTTCTTCATGAGTTTCAATAATTATGTTTGACCGTCAATATTCCTAATAATTTTTCATAAAAAATTGATATTTTAATTTTTTTTATATGTTGAGATAAGTTTAACAATATCTCATGTGATATTTTTATCATATAATATATATATATATATATATATATTGAAATTTGGTGTCAAAGTTTATAAAATTTTATTTTAAAAACACAAATAAGCTGTTTAAATTTTTAGTGTGATGGAGGGAGTATATATAACGTGCACAATAAGTTACACAGAAATTGAATCCCGATGAATTTGCTCTGTAATTTATAATTTATAATCAACGTAACTATCATACAGTATACTTTTTAATTAAATATTATTATAGAATTTTTTTCACATTCAAATATGAGTCTGTCTCTTGAAAGAGGTTTTTCCATAAGTTATGGAAAGACCAATGTTTAAACTTTAAATTTGAAGAAATTAAAATAAAAAGTTTGGTTGTATTAATTGAGTCATAAACCTATCACTCCTACATGTTGCATAATAAAATTTTAATATTGCAACTAAAATATTTTACCTTTCTATAATTCCAATTCAACCCGTCTTTCCATATACCTATGTAAAGACGGTGTTTCCCAAAACTTTACCTTCAAAGATATCTTATTATATATTTAACTTATAATACATATTTTTTTTCATGAATTTGACACACTAGTTATTTATAAGAATTTGACACATGTTTCATTTTTTGTAAGATTATTTTAATTTTATCCACTCGTTTTACTTTTTTTCTTTCTAATTAAATTCAATTTCATACACTCATTTTATTTACTATAAATCTATATAAGCACCTAAAATTATGGTGTCAAACCATAGAAACGGAGGGAGTATACAATATTTAAATTTAAAAACACGGTTTAAGTTGAAGACAAAAGAAAGCCTCTCGTCAGACTGACTAATGGTAAAACCATTAATCATGAAAATTTTCATTTCAATCATTTTTAGTGTCAAATTATATTTTTTATACATCACGATAAATTTAAAAGTTTGTCAAAGTTATTAAAATCTCGATACAATAAATAAAAATAAATATCAAATCACCCCATTAATTATATCAATTATAAAATGACCTCATTTAACGATTAGTCAGTCTACTGACTTTGTGTAAAAACAAATAATTTTTTCGTAAGTTTAGAATCTTTCCTACCTACACTTAACCCTAATATATAATTGAAGTGTTTGCTTAGCAAATTGACTGTATGATAGTTGTTATAATGACTATTGGTTGCTACATACTTATCGATCAATTCATTAGTTGTTAACCTTTGCTTCTCAACCAAATAGTTGAGATTCAGTCAAACTCAACTAATTGGATTATAAGCTTATGATGTTCTTTGTTGATGTTCAATAGTAACAAGCCACCTTAATCAGAGTAATCTTCTTCTTTTTTCTCACCTTGGGGATTAAAGAACTAATCTTAAAATACTCCCTCTGTTCCAGAGAAAATACCACAATTGCTTTTGAATTAGTATTTTATACAAAATGAGGTGAAAGTGTTGATGAGAAATAAAAGAAGGGTATTTTGGTAATGGAAGAGTTGACTAGTAGATTTAATCAACCTTTTTTTGCCACTTTAGGTAATAATTGAATTGTGCTAATTTTTGTAGGATAGACGAAAATAGAAATTGTGTCAATTTCTATGGCATGGAGGGAGTATAAATTTGCAAATTAACAGAAAATTTTGAAGCTATATGTCGATAGATCTTGTATCCATCCAATTAATCAGAAATTTATATATTAAAATTAATGGTTTTACCCTTTTTACTTTCTTGTTAATTAAATTATTTTCATTTCCTTTGTTTTTCTTTACTCGTGAGAACGACAACAATTTGGCAAAGTCTTGGGAAAGACCGTCTTTCCATAAGTTTATGGAAAGACGGGGTTTAACTAGAATAATAAAAGGTAAAAGGTCTTAGTTGCAATATTAAAATTTTACTATGTAACATGTAGTAGTTATAAAGTTTATAATCCGATTCATGCAACCCAAAAATTTTATATTCATTTCTTTTAATTTACACTTTAAACATTGATATTTCCATGTCTTACTCTTTTTTAAATGAAATTATATCTGAACTTAATTTGAAGTTTTGTGTAAATTTGTGTGTTGTGATTTTGTGCACATTCCAAGAACGTCAGAATGGGTTGGCACTTGGCCATGACAACTGCCTGCTTTTTCTGATGTTTCTTTTGGTTTTATTAGTCATTAAAGCTAGTGGTACACCCATGTTTAAGTGGTTTAATGATTCTTTCACCACCACCACCACCACATTATTATTATTATTATTATTATTATTATTGCTTTAGATCGACTAAAAGCTGATTTAATATTTGTTTTTAATTATTGTAATGAGTTTTCTATAACTTTGATTTTTTTAAAATGTATAAATATATATATATATATATAAATAATTAAAATTTAACCCTAAAAACTATTTAAACAAACCTTTTATGATTATTCTATCCGTTAATCGATCTATTAAGAGAGTTTCTTTTATTCTTATATTAAAAATATTATACTACCTTCGGCCTAATTTTCATGCTTATTAACTACTCATCAAAATTATTATTTTTTAAAAATGTCGCAAACATTTAGCAAGTATACTCCCTCAATCCAGATGTAATAGACATCTACTAAATCTCTGTTTCGTTGGATGTGGCACCATAGTTTTACGTGTTTAGATTTAGGTGATTGAAATGAGTGGATAAAATTGAGTTTGGAAAGGAAAAAAAAGTAGAATGAGTGGATGCAATTGAAGGAATATTGCCAATAAAAGGAAAATGTGTCAAATTCACAAAAATAACTAAAAATAGAAAGTGTGCTACATCCACAGCTACTCCGCCGCCGGACCTCCGCCCACCACATGCCGCTGTCTGCCGCCACCTTAACCCACCACCACCATCTCCACCGCCCACCACCTTCACCCAGAAACCCTAACCACCATCTCTCCCCTGCTCACCCATAGCTGCCCAACACCCCTCCCCCCACACAAACTCACACCACCACCGCTCAAGCTTGTCACTCAACCCTAACCGCCCAAAACCACCGCTCAACCCTAGCTTATTCATGAGCCACCACCGCTCAGCCCTATCACCAACACCACTTCTGAACTATGGTTCTTCATAAACTCTAGCAGTGGCAACTGCCACCACTAACACTGTTGTAGTATCCGACTCAGCCCCCAATTTCTAGATGCCGCTCCGCCAGCACTAGCCGCAGCCTGCGTCGGGATTGATTCTGCAGAACTCGATGTCGCGCGAAAACTTCCACTTATGGCAGTTCATGGTCGTCGGCTCTACCGTCGAAATGATAGAACACATGGCCATGTTCCCCGTCAACGTCATGAATACCCAAATGCAGGCTTTAGGAATCTTACTTAACCCATAATGTAGGCTACAACCACCGCCACCAATTCATGAGGAAATGGAAGGATTAGGCGAAGGAACGTCAGAAGAAATGGGAGCGGAGGAAATGAGAGTGGGGTGAGGAGGATTTGGTCTTTACATTTTTTTTAAAGAAATTTAACTCAGATGTATTGTGGTCTTTTCACCAATTTCCGCCCAATTTGAATTTTGATATTTTGGTCAACGAAGTTCAGATTTATTTTTGTACTTTCAGATTTTATAAAGTTATGTCTGCACTTTTATCCAAAACATAGGGTTAAAAATGTATTTTCTCTTATGTGCGTGTGTGTATTTACATATGTGTTACAACGAATCTAATATTCTATTCATCCTATTTTAAACAACACAATTTGACTTTCAACAATTTATTTTAAAAATATTTTATCCTTTATATTTTTTGTGACAAGTTGATGAAAAAAAGTGTTACAACGATCTAATAAGATATCACACAATAGTATTTATACTTATACACTATTCAATTTTACAGTCAAAATTAAATTTTTACTTAAATAATTAAATTACATATTATATCTCATATACTTATATTACTGCTTATGTATTAAGTACGTTTTATGATAAAACATATTGCAAAAAAATGACTAAAAAGTGCATAGTTGATCAAATGGAGTTATTTACCGTGTGATATTTTCTTTGACCTTTAAAAAACATTTAAAATATATTACAGTGTATAAATAATCATAATTTAAAACTAGAAGTTATTTAAATATTTAACGGGAAACTTTTTCTATTTGTAAATACTAGTGGGAAAATATTAAAACTTTCATTCTTGTAACATACGAGTAGTTAAGCTTAGCTTGTAATAAAATCATGCTCTTTTAAGTTAATTGAATAAATAAAATAAAATTTTAAAAAGGCATGATCTGAGCATTTCATCTTCTATAATATTTTATTTTTGTATGATATCTTAAACTTAGTGCAAAAGTTTTTAAAAATTTGATGCTGTGTAATATGGGAAACTATAGGTACAGTAAAATTGAAGATAACGAAAATATGAAAAGCATCCTAATTGGATCACCTACCGACTTAAAAACGGATCAACTTAAACCCTTTTCCACCCACTAGTGTGGAAGAATATGCTTATTTCCTTGTCCCATTTTATTGTCTTTGGATCTTTATTAAACTTTTGTGTACCAAAGTTAAACCAATAAAATTATGTTATGTGTCCCTCCTAATAAAATTATATCAAGATAAAAATTATTAAACTAGTATAAGTTAGTTTAACATGGACATATGACAGAATTTTGTTGGTGTAACACAAAAGCGGTACACAGAAGTGTAACGGAAGATCCAGAGCTCGTTTTATTACTCTCTCGGGTCCCAAAATATTGGCACCAAACAATGGGTACGATTTTTTTTGAAAAGTAAAATGTGTGGAGGAGATTATATTATGAGAGTAAAAAGTAAATTTAGTAGATGAAAATAATGTAGGATTTACCAAAAAAAAATGAATGTATATATATATATATAAAACCATCCAAAAAGTACAATACTCCCTTGTTTCTTTATTATTAGCACACTTTCCTTTTTTGGTTAATTTTTTATATTTACACACTTTTCATTTTTGGTAAGATTCCTTCAATTTCATCTACTCATTCTACTTTTTACATTTTACGTTCAATTTTATCCACTCATTTTCTTCACATAATTTAAACGACTAAACTTATGCTACCACTTATAAAGAATCGGAGGGAGTTTACAATCTGAAACATTGAAGAGAGGGATATACTTTACAATGGAAACTTCCTTTGAAGGCAAAGTACGACATCCCAATCATATTTAATTTTAGAAATACTCGCCAACTGTTTTCCATGACTCTTCTCTCTAATTTTAAAATTGTTCAATACTATTTTAATCTACTGATGATACTTGGGCCACGACACTTCGAGGCCCACGAGTTTCGAGCTTAGGGTATCGTCTAAAGTCCAATTCAAGGCCCATAAAGGGACGTGTGGTCCAATCCTAATTAAGGATATAATTGATTCCTACAAGGAAGCTATCTTGAGTTACCAATTGTACTCGAATTAC
>JAULKK010327635.1:0-11065 GCA_032355705.1 Rubia peregrina | reverse complement strand
TGATAATATTATTATTTATATATCTATTCAAATATGTGGTCAAAGTTAGACACTGAATAGTGATATAAAGTGAAGTGGACAATTTAAGCTGGGACGGAGGGAGTAAGTTGATGAAATTAAATTTCAAAAAGGAAAAGTAAAATGAGTGGATAAAATTGAATGAATCTTTTCATAAAAGAAAGTATATCAAATTTTTTAAAAAAAAAGTGTGTCACGAAGAGAAAGTAAGATTTGGGTCTTAATTAGGACCCTCCTTGTCCTTTAGTTTTATCCCAATAATAATTTAGCAGTACATCGAAGCACATGCCACATTGCTAAGCACGAGAGACTG
Source organism: Rubia peregrina (assembly GCA_032355705.1). NCBI lineage: Eukaryota > Viridiplantae > Streptophyta > Magnoliopsida > Gentianales > Rubiaceae > Rubia > Rubia peregrina. The sequence continues at coordinate 10,734 of JAULKK010327635.1, read as the reverse complement.
TCCGCAACATGAGGACTAGATCGCGACCAATTCAAATAACTACTCCCTCCGTCCTTTTTTTAGTGTCGTATATCACTAGTAATCAATAACATTCATGTTGTTTATATTGTAAAAATTTATAAATTTATAAATGTAAAAATATCAAATGTGATACTGCTACATTCATCGCAACACACATTTTTAGAATATTTAATTTTTATTATTATTTTTAAATATAATTTAAGATATTAAATTATTAAATCATTATTAAATATTATTAAAAGAGAAAGTAAGTCAGTAAAAGAGGGATGGAGGGAGGATATGGCTTTGCCTGGCCCTGGCCCTGGCGCGTTTATACGCTTTCTCAAATTGAGCATTATTCAACATGGGACATGCAGAATTGCATATAATTGATTCCAGTCATTTAAAATACAGGAAGATAGAATGATCATCGTTTAAAATGTCTCCAAAACTGGAAGTTGCTATAAATTTTATGACACGAAAATAACAATGTCCAGATCCTAGAACAATATCTCAAAACTATTCCTCCAAATCTTGTAAGATCGATTGTTGTTTTCTTACACTACAAGAAAGAACATCTTTTACCTCGATTCTAAAGGAATTTTTTCCTCGGTTTTCAGTCAAAAAAACCAAGGTAAATGTAGGTGTAGTAAAAAATATATTTTTCAACTCAATTTTTCAGACAATAACCGAGGCAAAAGGTTAAACCAGCCGAAGTGGGTGAGATGTTGCACCAAATTTCTAAAACCGCGATAAAAAAAGTTTGGAGAGATAGTCGTGCGATTTCGCATTGAATCGCAGTAAAAAATATTGGCACAACACTACTGCACCAAGTCTTCATTAGATATCAGACATTTAATCGCAACTAAAGAATCCACCACAACTTTATCATCACGCAAATATTCATCCATGAACTGAGATTTAGTCTTCTTAACTCTAGACAATCTACCTTTTGGCTTCATAGATCTAGTCAGACTAGCATGCATGAAACAATATTGTAAATGAGTCCAAATACACAAGGGGTAGCCAATTCATGAACGTCAACAAAGATATTCCGAGAAATAATTATAAATAATCCAAGTCTTATACCTTGATGATCAATATGCGGATATTCAAGAAATTGCGTATTTGGAATCGAATTACCAGAAGCATCATAAATTATAGGAGTAGGAAGAATAATCGTTCCATCAACAAGACCCGGTAAATGATGACACAAAAGGAGATGTGTAATCTAAGTCTTCCAAAGCAAGTATAATAATATGATTACACTCAGAATGATAATATGTGTGAGAATAATCAATTCTTTCAAAACTAAAGGTATATTGTGATAAAAATTAATTATAATATTTAAAAGTTATTAGTGGGAGGGATGGAGTAGTTTACCCTCACATTACAGTGAATCACTTAAAATTGTTAATCACTCAAAAGATGTCTTCTTTTGTTTTTTCAGACACCTTTCAATTTTCTAAATTATCATTCTTTATTTTGTACATTATTTATATGGATAAAATAAATTGAAGAAAACATGTTGAGATTTTTAAAAACAGAACGAATGGATGATTGAAGAAAATTTGTCAAAAAAGAAGAAGAAAAGAAAGTACTATCATTGTTAAGAAATTATCTCAAATAGAAAAGAGTGACAATGTTAGAAAATTGGAGAAAATATTTATTTTTGTTGGTTGTCGCGTTTCTCATACTCTATTGTCGAAACATTAAGAGTGATATTATTTATACCACTATTATTACTATTTAAACCACTTTTAATAGGTGTGTCGGCTTTATAGGTGGTATATATAATAAGTAACATTTACACCACCCTAATTGTAGTTAGACAAAGGTTATGTTATTATTTTTGAAAGAAAAATAGATTGATTCATTAAATTTGAGTAACATGTACAAAGAGTGGAGTTGAACTCCATGAAAACATATCTAGAGGACTGTGATATTGCGCCAATTGGTCTGGAAATGAATTTTCCTTTCTAGGAATCCACTTAACTATTGGATCTCCGAGCATTGGTAACAATGATCTAGCATCATTTATATGCATTACAAAATCTTATCAACCTTCCGCACTTGATCAAATAGCGTGGATAACTTGTTGTGCATCTCCCTTAATAGTTGTAGGTAACAAGTGTTTCTCTATACATCTTTGTAGTGCTTCTGTTAATGTCATTGCCTCTGTGATTCGTGTTGGGTAGAATGTTTTATACGCTTCGTTGCTCCTTGGATCTAGTTATTTTCTTGTTTCTGGACAAGCAAACCTAAGTATACTTATTCATTGATGTTGTCACATCAAAGTAAAGAGTTGATCCTGGTTGAGAAGAATCATTTGCATAGCTAGTATTAGTATTGTGACAATCATTCCTTGGAGCGATACATTGGGATTTTCCCAGCTTGATTTCTTCGATTTACTTCACAAAATGTTGAATCACTTGTGTGATAAGTAATTCATGGTCTTCGTCGTGCAACAGCTAATTTCTATGGTACCATAACTGATTTAGCAATAGTGCAGCTATTGATTGTTGATATGAGTAGATCTTTTTGTGTAAGTTTGCTGCAAACCACACTTGAGGAGCAAGAGGGCATTGGAAGAACATATGTTCAGTGGATGTGTCTTCCGTTGTGCAGGTAAGGCATAATTGTTCAGCCTGACATTTCCTTTGAAAGAGGTGCTTTGTTGTTGGGATTTGGTATTTGCATATTCTCCATATGAAGTGGCATACCCTCGAGAGCACTGTTAACTTCCATATCTTTCTCTAGTGAGGGGATGGTCCAGTATTGCTGCTTTCCATGTGTCCTCCATTACCCAAAATGAATGTATTAATACAAAGATAATAACCTGATTTTACTGTGTTTGCCATCCTTTGTAGGTTGCCAACTCCATATATCTTCATAATGGATTTATGTTCTAGGCATTGCAAGTATTAGAGTTGCCTCATTTTCATCAAAAATTTCTCTTATCAGCGTGGAGTTCCATTGTTTCCCATTTGCTTCCATTAGTTTATCAACCGTGAATAATCTTGTGGTAGGGAGACTGTTTTCAATGTATCTCATCTTGGTAACTAGAAGTTAAATTTCACTTTAGTAGTAGTTCATCTTCCTATTCTTTTTTTAAAATTCGTGGAGTATGAGATATCTTCCTTCCATAATTGATCTTCATGCAAAGAAGGGTCTTTATATTGCTTCAAGGATGGAAGTGTTTGGATAGTATCTTGCTTTTATGAGAGATGCTTTGATTGAATTTGGTTTTATTAATAGCCTCCAAGCTTGCTTCTCCAACATTGCTTTGTTGAAATGCTTTAGGTCTTTGAACCCTAAACCTCACATTCCTTTTGGTGTGCGCATAGAAATCCATTTTGCCCTTTTAATTTTAATTTTAATTTTTTTGCTCTGTGCTTCCCCACCAATAGTTAGCTTAAAACAAGACATGGTTTAAGTAGGCATAGCTTGCAAGACTGCTTTGATCACTACCTATTTTCCTCTCTTAGAAAATTTCCTGTGCTCCCAACTTTATACTTTCGACCGGATTTTTGTTTTAAAATTTTCCAGAGAAAGTATTTTGATTCTCTCAAACATGGTCCAAAAATCCAAATACTTATATGGGCCTTGAGATTTGATCATGCCCATGGTCGCCAATATATTTTTCCCTTGTTCCACTATCGACATTTGGACTAAAAGATATGGATGACTTATGATCCGCACTCCGCGGGGTTGTTAATAACACCGACCTTTTCATGGGAGAGCAGTTACTAACCCGTGAAGCACTGGGAGATCAAAGATATAATTTATAAGTTGCTTCCATACTTACTATCAATTACTAGAGAGTAGCTAGTGGCAAGTCTGGGGTCGTCCATAGAGATGCTAGAATTCAAAAGTTAACCAAACACAACTCACAATCAGGCGTCACTCCGATTGTGTGTCGGGAATAGCTAGTGATACAAACATAGGTTTTGGGGAGTTTTGTCTAAAAATTACAAATCATGCAAAACAAGATAACAAACTTTATTAAGCTAACCTTGGGGATATTTGCATAACATGACCGGTAAATGACATTGATCCTATATTCTTGCGCATATTAGACATATAAAACTTATCTCATGTCTATGTCACATGGTGTGGGTGATAGTCGACACTTCCCAATGTCCGTCACACAAAGGTATCTAAGTTCATTTAATCCTATCAACACCGCCTCTGTAATTAGGGAAAGCACTTCGATCACACCATTGTATACCGCAATTCCTTCCCCATTAGGAAATACATTTTGGGCACTCCACTATGAATGTTTCTCCCTAGGCCTATAGAGGAAAAGGAATCAGTGTCTCATAATGACTCTAGGGTTGAAAGGACGATGGTCGCTACACTACAACCCCAGTTGCTACAAACTATCATTCCAAATCTATCAGGGTCCAATAAGGTCAAGTTAGGCTATGAAAATTGGAATGGTGTTCACGGTCATATATGCATACACTCACAAAGTCGGGACTCGTATACTCACAGTATGTCTAACCGACACTCCCAAGGAGCAAACAAGCATAGCACGATACATGGCACATATGACTACGGTGTATTATAGAATATATACAACATGCATCTCACAAGAATGTAAAGTTCAAATCAAACCTGAATATTCATAAACATAAAAGATATGAAGATCTGGAATCTCTTTAAATCATTACCTAGTCATGAATACAAATTAAATCCCCAAGTAATTACACTACTCCGTGGATATTGAACCCAATTTAAGCATTGGATTTAATGTCATATGCATAAACTAGGAAATAATAAAAGAAGAGAGAAGAGGTAGTATCTTTCTCTCTCCACCTACTCTTAGAACTAAGAAAATGAAATTAAAATTATGAAGGCTCTCTTAAATCCATGGCATTCATTGAATTAAATGCTATGGATCTAAGAACTAAAAATAAGGAAAATAGGAGAAGAACTCTAGAGAGAGAATTCTCCTCTTCCTACCTACCTACTAAAAAATTATCTACTTTAGGTCTACTTGTCAAACCCTACGAGACTAAAGACTCCTTAAATGGGAGAAGATAAATGGGCCTCTAAAGGCCCAAGTTTGGAAGAAACCCTAGTGAAACCCTACGGACACCATTAGTGAAACCCTAAGGCCCCCACTACTGCCACGTCGGCACGGGCCAAGCAAAAGCACATAAGTTGTAGACTGGAGTTGCTTCACATATGTACTGAGTGCGCGACAACCACAAAAGCATACGGGTCATGGATTGCAGTCATAGTTTTCTTCTTCTGAGCATGCATTCATGCAATAAGTCAGGGGGCGCGGACTGGATATCCGGGTCTTCATCATCTAGACACACGTACAAAAGCACATGGCCTGCGCGAGGAATTAGTCGCCTCAGCTCTTGATTCAGCATGGGCAGTGTAAATCTACTGGGCCGTGCCAATCTTTGACTCTTTCAAAACTTGGTTTTTTTCCTTCTACTTGTTTGCGCCGCTATGTGTGAATCGCTGATCCAATTTGGGAATTCTTGTGGTCAATTTTATAGAGATCGAGAAGATGAATCCCAGGTTACCACCGTTAGATGATGATTCTTCTCAAATCTTTCCCAGAACTCAGTTCAACTCTCTGATCTCAATTCATCCGCTTCTTTGTCTTCCTTCTTCAACCCTTCTATCTTTTACCACATTTTGCCTTGTAGCCTTTATTCTTCTACCATCATTGCAAATGTCCTTCTACAATATATTACCATTCTTGCAAATAGCCTTCTAAAAGATTCAGAAGTGCCTATGAGTAATCTAAAAATGAAAGCTCACAAAAACGGATCTAGACGCTAGTAGGGACATAAAGTCCATTAGATCTAAATAAGCTACAAAATCGGGGATTAGATAAGAAAATCAACAATGGCCATATAAACCCCTTGTAATGTAAAATCACATCAATCTAGCAATCTACCATACAAAAGCTAACAGATGATATGCTAAATGCCTTAGGAAACATATGTTTCTAGTATCTCATCATCTTCTCAAAATTTACTCTATGTTCAGACACCGCCTCATAGTCTTGCAGTACTTGTTTTAGCTGGGTAGCTTATGGTAGAGTGGTTTCTCCAAAACTTAAGGTATCATTAGCTAAGAGTAAATGAGAAAGGATTGGTGCAGTCCTTGCTATTTTCAACCCTGGTATTTTTTTTGCTTCTTTGCTTCTCATATAGCATACTGGATAATACTTCTCCACATATAATAAATAAGTACGGTTCGGGTCGGGTCGGTTTCAGCTCTCTGAATCTGTTCCCATTCAGCATGAAAGAGAACTTCACCAAATAAATACACCTTTTAATAAGTACTATACATTGTGATTCGGGCCCCATTCTTTGTACCAAAAAGGGTCATTCAACTCTATCAAAAGCTTTACTCATATCAAACTTAATAGACATAAATAGCTTTTTTTTATATGATATCTTTCCTTGGATATAAAGGTGACATTCATGTTCCACTAAGATATTATCTGATATTAGTCTATTTTGGACAAAAGCACTTTGTGATTCATATATGAGTGACCCTATAATTGTTTGTATCCTATTAGATACGCATTTGGAGATGATGCGGTAAATGACATTAAAGAGGCTAATTAGTCTGAATTGGTAAACCTCTGTTTTCTTTCTGGCTTTCGGGATTAGAAACATTGTTGTCTCCTTTATTGAGTCCATTACCCTCTCTTTATTTAACAGTTGCAAGGCAAAAGATGAAACTTTTAAGACAACTATATTCCATTATCTTTGAAAAAATGGTGGCATGCAATCTGGGCCAGAAGATTAGTTGGGAGTCATTCTTGTAAGAGCCTCGAAGACTTCATTCTGCATGTACGGCTTACATAGAGCTGAATTCATTTGAGCCTTAACTCTGGACTGTATTCTTAATGTTATTTCCTCTGTGGTGTCAGGATTTGGGTTTTGTAAATTAAAATGCTCTTGAAAATGGTGTAGAATGATAATTTCCATTTCTCTGGTAACTGAGCACCATCTCCCTGTTAGATCCTTCAAACTAATTATAGTATTCCTCATCTTTCTTCTGTTTGCAAAAGAGTAGAAAATTTTGGTATTTCTGTCACCTTGTTGAAATATTCAATCTCATGCTTTAGAGTCGAGATTTGTGATTGAGCCTCATCTGTGATTATACCCTCTTGTAATCTTTGAATTTCTTTAAATAGGCTTCTATTTTCTTTTCTTGGTTCTTGAATTCTCTTTTTGCCCAGCATTTTAGTTCACTAGGACAAATTCTTATTGTGGTAGTGAGATCTAAAGGTTCGTCATTCCTATTTCTTTGAACCATTTTCTCACAATCTGGCAATTGGGTCTAATAGTTCTCAAAATGGAATGCTCTGTTTGTTTGGAGTAGGCTAGATGTATGCTTTCTTGTCGAGATTGTAAAAGAATAGGTACATGTTCCGATCTGTGGCTAAAGAGATATGTCACTTGAGAGGTGGGATATATATTTATCCAAACTCATAAAGCTACTACTTTATCTAGTCTTGCTCTGACTGTATGTGGATCTCTCCAATTTCTGCTCCATGTGAATTCCATTCCGAGATGCCCCACTTCACTAAGATTACATTCATTTAGTGCATTACGAAATACTTCAATTTGCCAATTAGGTCTTCTATTGGCACTATCCAGTTAATGTTGAAGCAATATTTCATTGAAATCACCAATGCAAAGCCACGAGAGTTGCGAATGCACTCTTAGGTTTGGAATTTTTCCTCGGATTATTTTTTTTGTTTGAGTCTAGTTCATCGTAAATACCCATACAGCTCCAAAAAGTAAAAGTAATTAGATATTTTATTTTGAAATCAATAAAAATAAAAGAGTTAGACAAAACAGAAATTTCTACTTCCTTATTCTAGAATAAGCGAGACCTCCTGAATCTCTATTAAAATCAATAAAAATTCCATGAAAGTCAAGTTGATGTTTTATTTTTGACAATTGAAATGAAGAGCATTTTGTCTCTGGAAGAAAAATAACATGTGGCATAAACTTGCAAACAATGCTTTTTAAAATGTCTTACTGCTCAAGGATTGGACAATCCGCAATGGTTCCAACTTATGCAATTCATTGGTCTCGGCAGGACTGGATTTTCCAGTCTCCACCGCTGGTCGATTTGTGGAAAATTCCACATTGAGGGTCAATCCCGAAGGAAGGAAATTTCTTCCTGCGGAAGGAAATTCTCTTGTAGGATTTTCCAGCATAATTTTTTGCTTCCTTGAAAACCAACTCTTCTACTTCACCCACTTTTCGTTTTGCATCATGGTTCATTAGCTTAGCTCAGCTGCTGGAAATTCAGCTTGGGTCGAAACATCATCTGACCCAAATTACTCTTTTAGACCCAATTTGTAGTGCTTTCTCACCATACTTCTTTTCTCAATTCCAAACAATTCCGCAAATAATTATGCTTCATTATTCATCGTCCTTGCCTAATCTTTCACGCACAAAAGAGACAATAATTCGAGTCCTTTTATTTCAGAATCCGATTCCTGCATAATTTTCACTGGCATAGTGTTTCCTTGTCCACCATTGTGTGCTCCTTTTCATACCCAGGCCTTACTTCTGACTTCGTGCTGCTGCAAAAACTTGGCGAAGGTCCATGGTGTGATAGCCCTTCTTGCCAATACGGGAGTGGAGGTGTTGGACTCCTGGCCACCTATACAAAGGATGTCGGTGAGTTACAAAGTCCATTTATCCGGTGGTTTGTCAATGAGTTGAACAGCTATTTGTCTTGTCTTATGAATTTCTAAAAATTTGTCGGAGTAGGGGTCTCTGCGAGATGCTGAAGAATTGATTGCCATTCCCGTATTGCAACACCACTGGACATTGTAACCAGTGAAAATAGGTTTGACTAAATTTGATTCTCTTGCATGCGTAAAAGCATATCAATTAATTTCAGAAAAATCAAATCCTACAAGAGAATAAATTGAGCCATTAATTTGCCAAAAGTGATTTAGGGCTTTGTTTTTGCCGAAGATGACACCGATCTCGGTGTTTTCACTACCATGAAAATTTGGCCTAATTCTTGATACTGTTGAGGCAAGATTTTCAATGGTAATGTTACCGTTTCTGGCACCACCTACTATTTGCCTTTGTCGATGGCGCCAGAACCTAGTTCACCAACTTTCCAGGTCATCTTCATCTTATGATTACCATCTGGTATGGATTATCTTCTCCTGTCTCGATCGGTTCCTATTTGCTGACTGGTTGTGTGAACATGGTCCTTTTCTATATTAGTAATTCATCTTTGCAGTTCCATCGAGTTGTTCTACGATTAACTATTTTCATGTTCTATTGTTGCAGCTTCAACTTCTCTTTTCTCTTGCAGCCAATGTTGATATATCAGTCATGGGCCTGGTTACGGAATTGGTATATCATTCTCAAATCTCAGCAACTTATGAACCTAACCAATTAGCATAAGTCGTTCCCTGCAAGAAGTGTTCTTCGAGGGACATTCTATTTTTTATGTGGTTCATAAAACCATACAATTTACAGAAATTGGGTAAGTGTTCATATTGGAAATAGAACTTAAAAGTGTCACCATTTTCTTCATCTACAAAATCACGAATCCGTGGAACTTATTCATTAACAAGAAGAAGCATTCTAATCTTCAAGTATGCTCTCATACAGGTTTCAATTTTGTCATGTGCCGCTTTAATGAACCCTCCAAGGTCATTCCCAACTATTGTTGCCGTGTTGATTTTAGTGAATGCCTGTGGGACTGAGTGAACATGGATCCAAAAAGGGCATTGGATGAAAGATATTTCATGCATCGGCTCTATTCTATCCATCTCCTTGAGAACAACCAAACAATTATCAAAGGACCACGGAGAGTAATCCACCACTTTCTTCTTGTCCTCTTCACATCAATATTGGAAATTGAAATATTTCTCCCCATCTTGAAGTCGTCAACGCCGTTCCTGCACTTACAGACCCTACTCATAGTGGTAATCATCGACTCAACCCTCTTAGTTCTGTAGGTCGGGATCTTTGCCGCCGGGTAGATCTTTTCTTTGGTAACGAGGCTGGTTTTTTTGTTGTTGCTAGACAGCTGGTCCCTTTTTGAGATCTTTAGACATTCGTTCATCCTGGATAGCTCTTCTCCCATGGAAATTGGTGCTATAATTTCTAGACGTTAGTGGATTGTGATTGGTAGATTCTTGTTTTTGAATGGAAAATGGAAAAGTGTGGGTGTATGGTTTAAGTTATGATGCAGAGATATCTCTATATATTGATGAAAAAATGATGATTTTCAATCACCATAATTCCTTGATTCATTTCAATCAATGATTTCTTCAACTCGATAGATTGATTTCCGTATTTAGAACATTTATGTAATGGATATTCAAAATTTGGAAATTAAAAAATGAGGACAATGAATCAAAGCTTCCAAAATTTAATTTTCGAGCTTGACAGAATGAAAATCTATAATCTTCAAAGTTGGATATAATCCTAGAGAAAAGACATGAATAGACAGAAGATAGAGAAAAAAATTGTGTGGATGGAGATCAATCTGGTGGGGTGCTCAAGTTTTAAAAGGACAATTACAATGGAAGGTAAGATCGAGTAAACATATACTCCCTCCGTCCCGTTAATATTGGCATGTTTGCTTTATGGACACTATTTTCTATCAAAGTTTGATCGCTTATTTGAATAGATATATGAACAATAATATATACATATGTGATATTGTTCAATTCGTCGCAACACGTAGTTTCTGAAA
>JAULKK010327624.1:0-11065 GCA_032355705.1 Rubia peregrina | reverse complement strand
CCTCTTCTCTGTGGACGACCCCGACTTGCCATACTATCTACTTAGTTGTATTTAGTAAGCAAAAGGGCTTATAAATTACATCTTTGAGAGGTACGGCGACGACCTCCCAGTAAAATACAAGATCTAGATAACAAAAGTGCACACAAGTGTGTCTAAAAAGTTCCAAAGTAACCGCATAAAATGGATACATCAATTTGTACGCATCAGAATACATGACTTGGGTTAGGGGAGAAACCAAATGACGCCGAAGAAACTTGACCTTTGAATTTTTTGAGGGGTATTGATGATACTTGGGCTAAATCTCATGGTTCGAGCCCTGATGCTATGATGGGCCCAAATCCATCAAAAGAAGGTTCTCGAAGTTGATAACTATATTTATGAAAGTATGACAAAATACTAATTGTATCAAATGAAGTTTACATGCCTACAAGGTATGTACATCCAAAGCGTAGTTGTCTTTGAAGATTACACAGACTTGCTCACCTACAAATACGCTAGTTATATTCATTATTTTTTCATCATTCTTGTATACAAATACTTGTGGTAATTTAAGTGTTGGAGAGTCTTTCCTCCAACACAAAAAAGACAAAATTTTAGTCATCAAAATAGAATTCAACAAGCAGTCAATGTTAACCATATATAAGTTTGAACAAGCATAGTAGATTGCATTTAAATGCATTAATTTTTGCAAAGATGAGCGCTAAGAAATAAGGAGCAACATGAGTTAAGATCTTTGTATGACAATGCATGTTCCTTTCCCATGTGTACCCTTTGTGTTAAGGGTCACCCTTATTGTAGTTAACTAGGAGGCTAGTCGTGCTAGATTGCGATGACTACTTTCCGATTCCCACGTACGTTGCGCTCAACAAGGTAGCTCTTAGCACTCCTATATTTTAGAGAAACATAGAATGAAAGTGATCACAACTAAAATATAAGTGTGCAATATAATGGTCAATACATGTTGGGGATCATAAGCTCATTTCGATTATATTTCCTAAAGGTAATTAGGTATGAAAGTAGATAAATCCAACACGTTAAATATATTACATGTGGAATGAATTCCATATGGTAGCTTTAAGAACAAAATGAGGGTAAATAAAGAATGACACGCAAGCCCTGCCTCATGGAAAGAAACTTAGCTAAAAATATTACAAGCAAAAGAGAAGACTAGCTATTATGATGCTAAGTCCGACCTTGCATTTCCTCGTAGTGTCAAGTACTGGTTGAGCTTCATTATTCACGACCTTCACCCGACCCATAATATTCTCGAATACGAGCTTCATTGATGCCTTGGATTCAAAGAGATACATATAGCTCTAGTCTCGATCATTGCTGGGATGAATTTTTCGTTCACGCTTAGGTACATATACGTCAATGCTTCATTGGCGAGTTGAATCGTTTGCACGTGGACGATATCAGTTGCAACAAGTTTTGGTGTGGCCATCTCCACACCACTTGACCAAGTCACAACCCTCTTTGCTCACACTGCAACAACCCCCTGCTGATCTCTTGCACGGCTAATAGACTCAACCTCTTCGTCTCCTTTGACCACATTATGGAATTATTTCACAGATTAAACTCTCCCATGTAGCTCAGTTCTCTCTCTTCCATCTTAAGCCTTCAGTTGCTGATTCCCAAACTACCTCGCTCAGCGACTCGCTGATCTATCTCGAGTCCTTGAGCAACATTGCAGCTTTCCTACAATGTATTGGATAATCAAAAAGGTCATGATTCCCTTTGCAATTCTTAACTCCTTGCGGTCCTCCACTCTCAAAATCCTTTAGTCTCTCATCAAACGAAACTATGGAGTTATAGTTCATACAACAGACTCTTCTTAGCTTGACTCTCTCCAAGGCTTTAGATCCTAGTTGAAGTCATGGAGTTTGTACTCCTCCAGATTGTCAGGGAAGTTAATCATATAGGCCGAGAAGCTAGCGACGTATTCCTTCATACTGCGAGACCGCTTCAAGGATCTTAGCCTTAACAAATCTCATTATTTCACATTGGTAGGCATACAATTTTGCTTCATCTTAAGCTTCATCTCATCCACGTGTCGATGACCATGCATCATACCTTTATCTCCACATCCGGAGAGCACCACTACAACATCGTGCCACCTTCCAAGTACATATTGGTAACCATTACATTCTCAGCTCCTGAATCCGTCCCAGGCACCTTTAAGTATTTCTCCATCTTGTACAAGAAATTATTAAGCTCTCGTGCATCACGTGCCCCATCATATTTTCTTGGCTCAGGGACTTTACATTTGTGCAAATCACAAACACCATTGCCACCACCCTCACCTTGGAAATAGGTTTGTCACACCTTGCATGAGCATGCACGTCATTTCCTAACTGCTCAATGATGTCTCTCATCTCAGCAACATCCAAGTCACGAGACGCTAAAGCTTTTCTCTGATCCGTAAGATCCTTCTCTTGGCGTGCCACCTTCACGTTGGCTACCTCATGGTCTCTACTGATATTGGCAATATTCTTCTCAACCTTATTCACTAGGTCAACTAGTAGCTTAGATGCCTTCTCCCTACCAAAGAGCACCCTCTCGATGTTCTCCAATCAATCATTTATCTTCGACATAATGATAGCTCACTTCATTATGTGCCCAAGGGTTATTTAGACTCGAATACCAAATATCACCGGTCACCTTTCTTGCTGTTAAGCATGGGGCTATCCATGCTAAATTGCAACGACTATAGCATGATTCCCATGTACATCACACTCAGTGAGGTTGCTCTTAGAACACCAAGTCTGTAAAGGGATACGAAATAAATGCACAAATGATAGAGGGTTTAGAATGAAAGTGCTCACAATCTAAATACAAGTTCACAACAGACAGCTAATTTTAGAATGAGAGTGGTCATAACCTAAATACAAGTGTACAATATAAAGGCCAAAACATGTTTGGGATCATAAGATTGTTTTCAAGTGTATTGAATAAAAATAAACGGGTATGAAGGTGCATGGATCTAACTCTCCATGTATATGATGTGTGTAACGAAGTCCATGTGACAACTATAAGAACAAAATGAGGTCAAGGAAATAAAGGTATGCGGGTCCTGCCTCTTGGAAAGAAACCAAGCTAAACTAACCAACAAAGAATATTACAAGAAAAATAAAGGACTATCTGGTACAAGGGGTTAGGAATGAGTCTTCTTAGGCTATGATTCAGCACAAGGGGTCTTGACCTAGCAGATAACCGGGTGTGGAGGCGCGGGCATTGGGGACCAAAGACTTAATCTCTGAAGAAATTGCCCATACTTTGGGTCCTTGTTTTTACAATGAATTTTCAACATTACTCTCTTCCCTTTAGATTATGTGCATCATTCCACCATCAGGTAACTGAACATATCTATAGAATTTTTTTAACTACATTTCTCAACACTCTACCATGTGGGGGTTGTGAAAAATCATTCCTAATGGGTATTGGGAAAACATTATTTTTTCTTAGAGATCCTTTCATCTTCAGAAGCATGGTATTCTAAAACAACATCAAGATATTTTTTCCTTAATCTCAAGCTAGATGTGTATGCGAAGAAGAATTCGATATCTGGAGAATAACGAATAAAGTGGGGCAGAACTTACATGACAATCTGGGTTCGAAAAGAATATGGATTTAATGAAGAAAAATATTGCACGAAGGAATTCAAGAAGGCTAAGAGATCTTGAAAAAAATTGAAACTTGCAAAATGAGAAAGAAATAGAGAAAAGAGAGATACCAACGACTTAATTATAGCAGTTGCCAAAATTAAGTGCTATGATGATCAACGCAAAACTCGACGAGAGCGTGCAGGTACAGGTAACCTTTTCTCCACCTCTCCCTTGTAACCCGCGCTAGGAAGACGTGTGACACATTAATATAACTGTGTATGCCATAGGATATGTAGCTTGGGTTATTGGGGGAAATTAAAAGACATTGAAGAAACATTACCTTTAAACTTTTCTACGGGTATTGATGATATCTGGGTTGAATCTCATGGTTCGAGCCCTGATGAGACGTCAAATGCATGTATTTCTTATGGCATTTAACATCTCTTTTGTTATTTTTTGTTGCTGTTAGATTACCAGGTTTACATCATAGATGAACATTTTTTTGGGGTTTCCTATAAAAATTCCTCATTTTGTAGCCTAATATGAGCCTATTGGATTTTTGCCCTTACGAACGTCTAGATCTTGTATTGTGAGCTTATTGGTCGTAAATTTCTCGTAAACACGTTAGAGTAGATTAATGAAGGTCAACTGCATAATTGGTAGAAGACTGAAGGGCACAAGTCAAACGTGGGTAGAAGATAGAGGGTTGAAGAAAAGAAGCCAAGTTGGGAAGTGTTAAAAGAAAGGATGTGGGCCGTGTAAAATGCCACAACTCATACCATCATCGATGCCACAAGAAGAAGGTTTTAGAAATGTGTCGTGCAAAATTGTATGGCCCGTGCACGAAGAACTGAGGATTGCAAGACCCGATCGACGAGACGTGTAAATATACATGTCCCGTGCACTCAAAAGTAGAAGAATGAAGACCCAGACGACGTGTCATGCAGTTTGGCCCATTGGCTCTGTTTGGGAAAAACACGCTTCCGGACGACTTCCACTGCAATGTTGCACAGGACGTGTTGGCCTCACTGTGTAAACCTGCACGGCCCATGCCAGTATAGCGCTAGAGTTTTCCAACTTGGAATTTTAAGGCTCATTTATATGTATATAGCCTTCAGCCTTCTGGGGTTAAGCAAGTAGTCATAATGTAGATTTTAGAGAATGGTAGGCAGAAATGGAGGCAATGAAAATTCTCTCTCTAGGGTTCTTCTTCTTCTTCTTTTTTCATTTAGTTTTTAGATCCATGGCCTTTAATCCAATGAATTCCATGTATTTAATAATAGTAGAGTCATTTATTTCTTAGGGAATATTTGTAAGCATGATTTGACATGATTTATGAGACTCTTTAGATTCATCCTATTTCTCCATGTTAAAAATACCGAGCTTAATTTGTAGTTCAATTTCTTATTGTGATTTATGCTATTAAGCATGTTAAGATGCACACTTGATTTATTTCTTGCATGATATCGTGCTAAGTTTTAAATTCTAATTTGGGTGTGTTGGATTATTGGCGCTGTGGTAGTCTTATGAGTACCGAGAGAATGTGTTTGTTAGATCTCCCTTGTCAGTGCTTAGATGGTAATAGACAATAATCTTAATTGGCTAGTCATGTGAGGAATTGCATGTTAGGAGTATCGAACCTACCGTGTTGATTTTATTAAAATCCTAACAGGAGAAACCTTGGCTTACCCCGATAATTGAGCATTTTTAGTTTGTAGTGACTAGGGTGGCGCAGACTCTAGAGTTATCACGAGGTAGTGATGTCTTCTTCCCTTTGAGGTCTAGGATGAGTGTTCACTGTGGAGGTCCTAGTTCTGTGATTGGGTTCACTCTCGTATCTAACGTTTGCGACCTACGCAAGGCATAATTCCTTTAAGCGGGAACCGGTTAGCCCCGTGAGTGAGTCACGGGGCGGTCAATAGAGAAATACGCCCCTAGCAAGCTACGGAGGAGGTGATATGTTAAAGAGGTGGCATAACCAGTTGTGTGATAGACAATGGGAGTTCCCGGGGAATTAACATCTCCACACTATGTGATATTAATATGAAAATAGGTTGATGGTTACTTATGTAAATTAGAGTCTAGGATCAAAGCTTTATGTCAATCATGTGATGTAAATAACCCCAAAATTTGTTAATTTATAGTTTATCTTGTTTACTTGTACGATTAGATGTTTTAGATTGAAACACAACCCCCTCTCCCCCATTGTTATTACTATTAGCTATTCCTGACACATGATTGGGGTGAAGTCTGAGAGTGAATTGTGTTTGGCTAACCCTTAGGCACTAATATCTCTGTGGATGACTCTGGACTTGCCACTATTTACATTCATCGTAGTTAGGAGTAAGGCTATGAGCAACATACAATTACTTATCTTTGATCCTCTAGTACATGTGGGTGAGCTCTGCCAAAAGAATGACCCTGTCGGTGCAGGTCAAGCCATGATGCCATGATTGGCCAAAGCCCATCGACCAAATGTTCTAGAAGTCGAAAATCATATTTATGAAAGTTTGACAAAATACTATTTGTATTAGAGGAAATTTTCATGTCCTACAAAATATGTACGTATAAACCATAGTTGTGTTCGGAGTCTACATATAGTATCTCACCTACAAATGCTCTAGTTTACTTGCAATCTATTCACTCTATTTTCATCATTTTCATACACTATGTCTCAATATAACCTGCACACTTTCATTTTTAGTCAGTTCCACCATAATATGCATGCTTTCCAAATTTATAAATATAACACTAAATATTAATGGTCAGAAGTGTTGGGATGATGTTTATTTGGTGGTGGTTGGTGGTGGTTGATGGGTGTTGCTGGTGGGAGATAACAGAAGGGCAAGATAGTCGATTTAAAGGGTCTAAAATTTTGAGACTCTATTTCTTCCTCTGCAGGTTATGTTGAAATAGATGCACTACAAATTCTTATGTTAATTTAAGTACTCATTCCGTCTCACTTCAAGTTGACCACTTTGAATTTTAGCGGTTGACTTGAAAAATAGTTTATCCTTAATATTTTTCATTAAAGATAATTAAAAGTAGTAAAATATTGATATTTTGAAAATATACGTTATAACGAATCTAACAATGTATTAAACAATAGTATGTACACTTATATACCAATTCAATTTTTAGGTCAAAGATAGGAAGTGTTGACTTAATGATAGTTAAATTACAGTTTGAAATGAGATCATAGAGCGTTCATTTAACACACCAAAAACTACTTTAAAAAATTTCCATCATCGAAATAGAAATCAGCGAGTAATCCATGTTAATCATATATCAGTTGGAACATGCATAGTAGATTTGAATTGAATGCAATAATTTTGCAAGGATGAGAATCAAGAAATAAAGAAATAGGGAGCAACTGGGGTGAAGATCTTTGCAGACCAATGCATGTTCCCCTTCCCCTCCCATGTGACCTGCCTGTGTCACTATACGCGGTGCAAACCATAGTATTATAGTGGAGCAACTTTTGTGATGGTCCCATTTCACTGAATTTCTTCCATCATGCTAAACCTACTATCATTTACCCCATCTTCTCACATTTATTTGTACTTTTACTTTCTTTTTTTATTCTCTATGAAACTTTAACTGTATATTTAATTAGATATATGAACAATAATATAATCGTAGGTGATATTGTACAATTCATTTTAACAAGTAGTTTCTAAATATCAACGTTTTACTTATCGTTATTATACGTAGGTAAACTAATTAACGATCAAACATGTTTCTTAAACAGCGTGATAATGATTGCAGTGCAAATACAAGTGGGACAGAGGGAGTACATATTTGCATTTTAGTGGATTACGGTATTGAAAATATTCAATCATAAATTTATAATTTAAATTATTATTTTTTGTGAAAAATAGAAATTTAATACTAACTCTGTTTCCCTATATTTGGCATTACAGCTTTAGGTATTGTTAATTTTACAAGTTGAAATGTATGGATAGAAATGAGTCAAAAAGAGTAAAAAGTTCAATGAATGACTGAAAATGATTTTTTTTAGGATAAAAATTGTGATAAACTTTTAAAAAATCAAAATGAGAAGTCTGTCAAACTAAAAAATCATATAAAGTAAGTAAAATAATAGTGTTCAAAAGGAGAATGTTATATTCATCAAATGACAATAACCGTGGCGGCCAACTTGAGCAATTGCTGCATTGGTTGGCTACTCTTATTCAAAATTATCCGAAGTTTCAATATGTGTCGGCTAATAGCCTAATACCACCTTGAAGAACAATTACTTCGTCGGTCCCAGATTAAATTGCCTACTCCTCCGTTCCGATCATTTCTGCACACATTTTTTAGACTGTTCCAAATTATTCTGCACACTTTCTATTTAAGAAAATTTCAGCATGCAATAAGGTCCAACTATCCATAAAAGATTGAAATATTACAATTGGGCCAAACTCATCTCATTTTCCTCAACTCCCCCAAAATGTTCAGCCTCCCCATTTTGTCAATCTACCTCCTCCACCTCTTTTCCTTCCACCTCCACAGCCTTTCTTCTTCCCTCAACTGCATTTCTTCTTCCACCGCCATCTTCCACCTCCACCGTCTTTCTTCCACCACCATATTCCTCCTCCACGGCCTTCCTTTCAACACCGTCTTCCTCCTCCGCCTTCCCTCCTTCTCCGACTTTATTTTTCCGCTTGCCGACCTCCGTTCAGATCCGGGTCAAAGCCACCAAAAGAAGCTCCCTGCTTTTTTTCTCTTGATTTGGTTGGATTTCTTCCTCCCAGGGTTTATGTGATTTATTGTTGTTTGGAATTTAAATGTTTGTTGTTGTTGATGGGTGTGAGAAGAAAAAGGTGGAGTTAGTGATGTGGGAAGAAGAAGGTAGAGAATAATGTGGAGACCGGTAGAGAAGAAGATGGAGATCAGATCGGGGGAAGAAGACATTGGGGGGCAGGAGGTGTGGGAAGAAGACAAGGGGCAGTTTGGACATTTCCTATAACTATAATTTTTACACAAAGTTTCTCTTTCTCCAAACTCTCCTGGGACGGAGGGAGTACTTGTTTTTCTGACACTATTTTCTATTAAAATTTTACCGCATATTTAAATAAATATATGAGGCAACAATATTATCATATGTGAAATTGTTGAATTCGTCGCAAAATTAGTTTTTAAATATTAATTTTTTATTTACCGTTATTATACTTAAGTGAACATATTAACGGTCAAATATATTTCTTGAATAGCGTGATAATTATTGTTGTGCAATTTAAATTGGGACGGAGGGAGTACTGAGTATACCTTTTTCATTTTTCTTATTATTCCATCCCTCTATTTCACTCTGTTTAATACCATAGATTTAAGTGTTACTATTTTTTCAAGTTAAAATATGTGGAGATAATTGAATAAGAGAGTATAAAATATTAAAGACTAGTTAAGGATAATTTTCTTTTTCCATTAAAGAAAAGATAATAATCTTTAAAAATCATATAAAATAAAATAAGTGTTTTAAAAGAAAAGGTAATAATCTTAAGGGTAAAGTGCATAAATAAACCAATTAAATTTTGAAAGTAAAAGTATAACTTTGTAAAATTTGAAAGTGTGTAACTAATCCTAATTTTTTTTGTAAAATTGTGCAGTTATATCCATTTTCAATTATGGCGTTGACTCAATAAAGTCAACGGTTGATCAAACATGAAAAGACAAAATTACCCATGTACTCAAACTGAAAATGTAATTAACAATTCCACTCTTATACTTCTTCTCCTTCATCTTTAACCACACCCATTGACCACCACCTGTCGTTGATCTGGGCCGTCACCGCTCCTCACACCCACCCACCCACCACCTCCACCGCCCAAAACCAACAGCTTCAACCAGAAATCCTAGCCCCGACACCATAACCCTAGCCCCTCCGCCCACCACCCAGAAACCCTAGCCTCGTCACCCCCCTCCCCCACCTCCTGCTGGCATTCAATCAGCGGCTCATTCAATCGGCCACCATAAGCAAAATACCAAAAACCCCAGTAAAAAAACAAAACCCCCTCGCTCGAGCCATCCCTTCAACCCTAGCACCCATCACCCCCAACCCCTAAGTCAGCCACCCACTACTCATTCCGGCGACGAAATCAAAACCGCTAAATGATGAAATAAGTTTAGGGGAATGATATCCAATAGCTGCGACACTGAGCATTTCACCACCGGGATCGGGCGGTGCAAGACGGTGAAGAGGAAATGAAAAGTACGCTGGATCTTCCTCCCTCTGAATCCCAATCGATTTTTGGCTCACCTGTCTATTAATCGTCGTTGATTCCCTCCTCCCAACGCGTGTCTCTGTGAAAGGCAACCCGCCGCCGGTCAACAAAAACTGATCCAGCGACTTCTTCATTTTGTCCAGTCTGCGGAAAGGGAAAAAATGAAGAAGAGGAGGATGTGGTTTTTTCTAGTATTGGTATTAAAGTTATATTTTCTTTATTTTTATTTTTAACGGGGGTATAATCATCTTTTCATAAATTTCCTGTCAAATTGGCCGTTAACATTCCGGTCAATGAAGTTTAGGTTTAGATTTGCACTTTCAAATTTTACAAGGTTATATCTACATTTTCAAACAAAACATAGGGTTAAAACACACTTTTCTCTAATCTTAATTTAATCAGCTTCATTCGTGTCAAACGTAGTAGCATAGTTTGGTTTTTACCAAATTAATTTAAAATATGTTTAACTATTAATATTCTTAGTTATGTATTATTAAAAATTATGAAACTGTATTTATAATACGAAAATGTTTCTTGTTAGATCGTCTAACGATTAGATGAATTATGATGAATCTCATGTCTATAACTTTTAAAGATAGATTATACATGATTCTATTTTGATATATATATATATATTACAAAAATAGAAAAAATATCAATCCATCCCATTATTTATATTATTTATACATGGCTTCGTTTAAAGGTTAAACATTATAAAATAAGACTTTGTGTTAGAATACACATTACGATGAATCTAACATTATGCCACCTAGTATTGTCATTAATTATATCAATAAAAAATCAATTAATTTTAAACTAAATTGATAATGTCAGTGTAGTTTCACTTGAGAAATGGAGGGACTGATATCATGTAAAAGTGGAATCTATAAATGATTAGCGTTGTGTGATATTTATATATATTGATATATAGAGGTATGTAAAAGGAAATGACAGGCGGTTTGTTCAAAAGCTTATGGAGAGGTCAGGGATCAATTTGCAATTAATGCAAAATAAACAAAATTTGTGGGTGTGGTTGTAAATATTGGGTTATATCAATCAACCCATACCTTTCTTCCCCAAAATTGACGCCTAGCCCCATTCTCTGCAACTTCTCCCTTTTCCATTCTTCTCCCTTCAATTTACATTCCTAAACTTCAATCTCCATTCCCAAACTTCAATCTCCATTCCCAAATTTCAATCTCTTTTCCAAACTTCAATCTCCATTCTTTGCAAATC
>JAULKK010327614.1:0-11065 GCA_032355705.1 Rubia peregrina | reverse complement strand
GACTTATTTCTCTCTTCACATAGTTCCTTACAGTTGACTGCTTATTGTGATTCAGATTGGGCTGCTTGTCCGATTACTCGACGCTCTCTTTCTGGGTACTTTGTGACCATTGGTAATTCTCCGATTTCATGGAAGACCAAGAAGCAACCTACAATTTCTTGTTCTTTTACTGAAGCGGAGTATCGTTCTATGGCTGTTGCATGTTGTGAATTGTTGTGGCTTAAGTTGTTACTATGTGACTTTGGTGTTGTGCATTCTTCTCCTACCTTGATGGAATATATCGACAGCAAAACCAGCTCCTCGTCGACAACTTGCAGGAACACTCGAAGCTTCTCTCTGTGGTCTTCATTCGCAGGGAAGCAATAAACATTACTGTTTTGCATTTGTGCCACGCATTACTCATGTGGTCTTACTGTGCTCTCGAGTTCGTCGTCGTCAAAAGTTGATCGTCGAAGTCCCTCCTTAAAAGCTCGTCCATCGAGGAACTTGGAGCTTATCCCTCGAATGTTCTTCCGTTGAGAGCTTGTTCCTAGAAATTTCATGAATTTATGCAACTCTATTGCTCAATTATTTATTTATGGAGCAGAATTTGTTGCACCATTTGATTGTTTGAACTGTTGTTAGGTTGGTGATATTGACCATCTTCCCGCAACTTTTCTGATCCCTCATAATATTGCGCATAGAATCAACCGGAGGAAATCGCTTGTTCTTCTGTACCTGTGCTTCTTAGCTCGGATTGGCCTTGCCATGGCTCCATTAAAGTGCTATCATCGCAATCCTTTTCCAATGTTTTTCTTGCAATGCTGGAACATCTTACTCTCAACGAACGAACCCCTGCATGTTCACTTAACTAAGGAGTCACTGGTTGAGTACATGGAGGCCAATATATACATCATAAACAGCGCCAGTCTTCATCTGGAGGTTTGCAAGCTAAGAAAGTATTCGAGCCTTTTGGATTCTTATACAAGTTATGCAATTTATGAACGCTTGTGTTCTAAGCTACGTTTTTCCTTCTGATTCTTCTTATGAAATGAATTTTGTTGTATAGGTTGTTAATTGCCATAAGCTTCGGCATGCTGTTTGATTAGCACTAAAGTGCTTCCGGCCCGACAAGATGTGCTTCTGAAAAACAAAAAGTAAGAAATAAAACGCTTGAGTAGATGTCCAGATTAATTCTCTGATATCGATGATGTGTTTGATAACCTGCTTGCGAAGTCACTCTTTGTACAGATTTTGTGAGTATTGTTCCTTTAGGCATACTGCAATATTTGTGCAAAATATATTGCCAAGTAATTCACCTACTTTCTAAACTCATTAAAAGCTTGAAGTTCATGTTTTTATTATTATTGGTGTATACCCGAGAAAATGGTGTATAATGAACAACCTCAACATATGCAGTCATATAGAAACATACCCTAAGGCAATCACACTAGTGGATATCATTATTACGAATTTTTCATCACATGTGATGTATCGTGTACGTCCAACTACAAGGAAGAATCGCAACTCTACTCCAAGTATTCATTCTTACTCTATAAACATCAACAAAAATACCAAATGAAAGCGGGGTGATTTTATTATTATCGCTAACACTATTGTAGCCCAACCCTATACCGAATCTGATCCAAAAAAATCTAGAACTTCTTTAGAAATTGGATTCATCATAACGTTTTGAAAAGGAAAGACGACGACCTTTCAATATCGATAAAATCAAATTATGGCATGAAGTTCCCAAATGAATAATTCTTCTTTTGCAGTCATTTTAGACTACTAAGCATTCTTGTAACTTCGTAGTTACTCCTACTTTTGCTAGTGAAATTAATCATATAAATGTTGGTACTATCACTAGAATCGAATAAGATGTCCCCGGGCCATTGATGTGGAGTTTGAGGTGGGATTTTATGAATTTTAGCCTTGTGAGCAAAGATAGCCAGTGCTTTGAAACATACAATAACGTACCTATTGATTTTGTAGGAAGCCAAGGGAGCATGTTGGCAGTGATAAGATCATAGTTTCTCAAGCGGCTGATGTTGATTTTAGATGATAGTTTTTTAATGTGCCAAATTTTATTAGTGCAGGCAAATGTCACGCATTGCATGACATCCATTAAATTAGCGCTAAAACCAAACCACATACCTAGAATCAATAGGCCCAACTATAAACCACATAAACTTATTCTATGTGGATATTTTCTATGATACCCACTCTCTTTATGTAAATATATATCAAAATATTTAGTTACTACATGCACACGTTGCTGTTCAAAAGAATATTGGTTATGTGAGGATTGTGATGCAAGAAAATATAAACACTTACAAATGGTTTTTTTGCATCTTTAAATTTTCCTATTGGTAACTTAAAGTTGGAGCTCTAGATCTCCCTATGGTTAAAGGCTTTGAGAGAGTTTTTCCATTAATTTTTTAGAAGATATGTGATGTAATTTTTATGACGATCAGGGTGTTGCTCGAATTAATTAATGGTTGTTGTTGGATAGTGGCCTTGGTACTCAGGAGGTGGTCACGGGGGTTGATTATGTTAGGGGAAGGAGATTTTGGGGTGAGTGTGTAAGGGTAATAATTACATTTCATTGGGCTAAACCGTTTTGTTCTTGTTTCTCTCTTTGCCGAAATTGCTTGGATGAAGGGAGTAATTAAATTTCAAATTAAATAACATATATTGCATCATTAATGTTTAAAAAATTAAAGCATGCAAATGTCGTGCATTGCCCATGGTTGTTAAACTAGTGTTTACATCAAAATGTATAGCCTTTAATCATTGGTCCCAAGTATACATCCCATAAAATCGATTCGCTATATGCATATTTTCTATGATATCCTAATAATGCCACATATAAATGTTTATAAAAATGTATATTTATAGCAGGAAAATATCATGCATTGCATGACATGTATTATAATTAACACCATCAACATATGCAACCATATAGAAGGATACCCTAATTTCCATGAAATGAGTATATATCATTATTATGAATTTTTCATAACGTGTGATGTATCGTGCATGTCCAATTTCTAAGAAAAAAATGAAAATCTCTTCCAATTATTCATTTTTACTTTTTAAACATCAACAAAAACCTCAAATATAAGAAAGATGATTTTGTAATCATCACTAACACTATCATTGCCCATCCCTATACCGAATCTGATCCAGATAATCCACAACTTATTTAGAAATGGGATTCATCATAATGTTATGAAACTTTCCATACAAATGATGACTTTTCAACATCAGTTAAACCAAATCATGGCATGAAAGTCCCACGTGATTGATTATCCTCTTTGAATCATCCAGATGACTAAACATTCTTGCATCACCATCGTTGCTCATGCTTTTTTAGTGAAATATTCAAATAAATACCATTACTATTACTGGAAGCCAATAAGATGTAGTTGAGTTCATTGATGTGGAGTTTGAGATGAGCTTTTGTGAATTTTAGGCTTGTGAGCAAAAATCGTCAATACTTTGAAACATACCTGAACCGCCCTATTGCTTTTTTAAGACAACATATCCTAAAATTGTTGTTTTTTAGGACAACATATCCATTAAATTATTGTTTACATCGAACAACATATCCTAAAATTGAGTCCAACTATAAACCACATAAACTTATTCTCTGTGTAAATACTTACTATATTACCCTAACTATGTCACACTCTCTATTTTTATATGCTTATCAAAATCTGTAGTTAGTGCATGCACACTTTGCTGTTCAAACCCCAAGAATAATGGTTATGTGAGGATTGTGATGATGGAAAATACAAGCCCATATATCCCATTTTGTTTTATATTTTCATATGCGTAACTTAAATTCGGAGCTTTAGAATTGTCTATGGTTGAGTTATTTGAGGGAGTTTTCCCAACAGCTTTTTAGACGAGATGTTATGTAATTTTTGTGCCGTTATGAGTGTTATTCGAATTAATTCATGATTTTTGCTGGATAGTGGTGTTGGAACTCTGGAGGTTTGGTGAATGGTTTCTCAGTTGAGGTGGTCACGGGGGTTGTTGTTAGTGGTGGAAGGAGGTTCTGGGATGGGTGTACAAGGGCAATAAGGATATTACTTTAGGCTGGACTTTTTTTGTTCTTATTTCTGTCTATGCAAAAATTGGTGGGATGGAGGAGTAATTACATTTCAAAGTAAATGATAGGTGTGACATCATTTCTTAATTATTTACTTCCAAAACAAAAATGTTGAAAAAAACTTAAAGCCTGCAAATGGTGTGCATTGCACGACGAGTATTAAACTTGTGTTTACATCGTTGTATAGCCTTTAATCATTGGGCCCAAGTATAAATCCCATAAATCGATTCATTATCTACATACTTCCTATGATATTCTAATAATGTCACACTCTTTATTTTTTTAATAAATTTTACTAAGTTTTTAGTTACTGCGTGCACACATTTTCATTCAAACCCCAAGATTATTAGTAATATGAGGATTGTGAGAATGGAAAAATATAAACCCTTATATTGTGTGAACAGTGACAATTATAGAGCACCATCTTTAAAGTGGTGGATTTGATTAGTTCTTTACCAATACTATGTATTCGTGTCTTTATTTTAGCTACGATAGCAGACAATGAAATAATGAAAAGATTAGTCCAAATGGTAAAAATAAATTAAATTTCAAAGTAAATAATAGATATTACATACTTTTCATTAATGTTTTTCAAGATATAAATGTTAATTTTTTTTAAAATAATGTGTGAAAACATTGCAAGGTGTGCATTATAATCAACATCTCTCAATACATGCATCCATATAGAAATATACCATCAATTCATGCAAAAGTAGGTATCATATTACAAATTTTCTCATCACGTGTAAGGTATCACATAAGTCTAATTATAAGGAGAGAAGTTGTAATTATTTTTCAAATTTCATTTTTATGCTGCAAACATCAACAGAATTACCAAAGGAAAGCGAGACAATTTTGTAACTTACTAACACATTCGTAACCCAACCATGTACCGTATATGACCTAGGAAATCCAAGAATTCTAAAGCTTCTTGAGGAATGAGATTCATCAAAATGTTACCAAAACTTACCGTATGGAGAAAGACCTTTCAATATCGATAAAATCAAATCACAACATGTAATCTCAAATGAATGATTTTCCTCTTGGAATCATACGTATAACTAATCATTCTTGTAAGGCTATCGTGCTTGCTACTTTTGCTAGTGCAATTTATCGAATAAATACCATTACTATTACTGGTAGCCAGTAAGATGTCTTCAGGGTCATTAATGTGGAGTTTGAGGTGGGATTTTACTAATTTTAGGCTTGGAGGCAAAGATAACCAAAGATATTATGAAATACAACTTAATCCACCTATTAATTTTGTAGGAAACCGACAGAGTATGTGGTGCTGATGAACTCATAAGGTAGAGTATGATAAGCCCTAGGCTCCATTGGTAGATTTTTGTGATCGTGTCTAATCTATCCAACAATAAATAAGTTTTTATTATTAGTAATTAATTTTTTTTTAGTTTTTTACACAAATAATACACAAAATTAGTAAGCAAACGACACTCTGAATAATGAAAAAAATATATTAAAATTTTCCAATAATCTACAGTGTAGTAAATAAATTTATTATAACAATATTATAATAAATAGATTTTTTTATTGAAGTGGTCATATGTCGTGCATTACATGACAAAAATTAAACTAATATTTTTATTAAACTATATTTCCTTTAAACAGTGGACTCAGGTATAAAACTCATAAACCAATCTACTACGTACATATGTGTAGATAAGTCCGGGTCTTTGCGATTCAGTAGCATTCATGTGCACCTCTTTCATCATGGAAATCAGAGACACCTTTAGGAAGGTTTTTCAAATCTATGCTTGAAATCATGGGAGCCAAAAGATCAACGGTTTCAAGAATTGCCCCATACTTCATCTCCAAAAGCTACTTGTACTACTCCGTTATCCATCTCAGATAAAATTTCAAAAAATAACATATATGACATCATGAATGTTTTAAATAATTTAAAGCGTGCAAATGTCGTGCGTTGCCAATGGGTGTTGAACTAGTGTTTACATTAGAATGTATAGCCTTTAATCATTGGGCCCAACTATAAATCCCATTAATTCATTTGCTATATACATACTTCATATGATATACTAATAATGTCACATATAAATGTTTAAAACATTTAAATTTATAGCGGGAAAATACCATGCATTGCACGACATGCATTACAATCAAAACCCTCAACACATGCAACCATATAGATTGGAGTTTTAATATATAGCTAATGCCTCGGTGTATATAGGTTTATCACATATCTCATGGTGTAATTGTATATTGTGAAAATTTTAGCTTAATATATAGAAAAGGAAAGGGAACCCTATAAACACTCATCCTAGAGACGATTGATTCATATATGAAAAAGACTAAACATTATTGCAACAACATCGTTGCTCATGCTTTTTTCAGTGAAATTGTTCAAATAAATATCATTACTATTACTGGAAGCCAATTAAATATTTTCGAGGTCATTGATGTGGAGGTTGAGGTAGGATTTTTTTTAAAATTTTAGGCTTGAGAGCAAAGATCCTCTATGCTTTGAAACATACCTAAAACGTCCTATTTATTTTGTGGGAAGACAAGGGAGTATGTTGGCTCTGATAAGATCATAGTTTCTAGAGCAGTTAATGTCAATTTAAGATAAAAGTTTATTAATCGGCTGAATTTTATTAGTGTTGGAAAATGTCATGCATTACACGACTACCATTGAATTATTGTTTACTTCAAACTACATATCCTAAAATCAATGAGTCAGACAATAAATCACATAAAATTATTCTCAATATACATTTTTGAAGAGTTCATATGTCGTGCATTGCACGACAAAAACTAATGTTTGCATCAAAATATATTTTGTATGAACACTGGCCCCAGGTATAAAACTTATAAATCGATCTTCTATGTACACATATGTAACTTAGTCCGGGTCTTGGTGATTCAGTAGCATTCATGTGCACCTCTTTCATAATAGAAATCAAAGACAACTTGAGGAAGGTTTCTCATATCAAAACCGGTAATCATGGGAGCCAAACGATCAACAGTTTCTGTAACTGCCCACACTTCATTTTCAAAGCTACTTGTAATACCTCCTCCTCTATCTCATATAAAATTACATAAAATAACATATATGACATCATTAATATTTTAAAAAAATTGAAAGAGTGCAAATATGGTGTGTTGCCAACGGGTGTTAAACTAGTGTTTACATCACAATGTATAGCCTTTAATCATTGGGTCTAAGTATAAATCCCATAAATTGATTTGCTAAGTACATACTTCCTATGATATACTAATAATTAATGTCACATAAATATGTTCAAAAAAATTAAATTTATAGCGGGCAAATATCGTGCATTGCACGATGTGCATTATAATAAACACCCTTGACAGTTGCAGCCATTTAAAAACACACCATGAGATCCATGATATGAGTAAATATCATAACTAAAGATTTCCCCACCACTGGTCTCCAAGGTATCATGTACGTCCCATTATAAGAAAATTTTACAACTCAGAAATTCACCATAAGAGGGAATTTTTTTTTCAATTATCACTAACACTACTGTAACCCAACCCTGGACAAAATATGATTAGTGAAATCCACCACTTTGTTAATAATAAAATTTATCAAAATGTTACCAAACTTACCATACAAATGATGACTTTTTAATGTCAATTAGACCAAACCATGGCCCGAAGGTCCTGCATGAGTGATTCTCCTCATGAATTCATTTGAATAACTAATCATTCTTGCAACAACGATGTTCCTGCTACTTATTTAAATTTTTATCCACTCATTAAATTTTTATTTGTTTATCAAAATATGTAGGTACTACAATGCACAATTTTGATTGGATGGACTTCATTATATATTTACTAATATTATATATTCATGTCTCTATTCTAACAACAAAAATAGAAAATGAAATACATGAAATATATGTCAAAACAGTTAAAACAATTAAATGTCAGAGTAAATACTAGATTTGACATAGTTTTCAGTAATGCCTCTTAAAACATAAATGTTCATATTTTAAAGTTTAAAGCAGGAAATATTGTGTGTTACACGACGTGCATTATAATCAACATATTTAACATATGCAGTCATATAGAAAATATCCTAAGGTCTATGACAAGAGTGGATGTCATTATTATGAATGCTTCATCACGTGTGATGCATCATGTATGTCCAATTACAAGGAAAATTTTCAACTATCTTCCAAAAATCCAAATGAAAGCGAGATATTATTGTAATCTTCACTAACACTATCATAGCACAACCCTATGCCGAACTTGATTCAAAAAATCCATAGCTTCTTTAGAAATTGGATTTATCATAATATTACAAAATTTTCATACGGGAGATGACTTTCTAATAATAGTATAATCAAATCATGGAACAAAGGTTCCAGATGAATGATTCTCTTCTTGGAATCCTACAAATGACTAAAAATTCTTGAAACATCGTCGCTTCTTCTTCTTCTATTAGTGAATGTGATTGAACAAATACTGTTACTATTACTGGAAGTCAATAAGATGTCTTCGGGGTCATTGTTGTGGAGTTTGAGGCAAAATTTTATGAATTTTGGGTTTGAGAGCAAAGCTCGCCAATATTTTGAAACATGCTTGAATCATCCTATTGATTTTTTTAGGAAGCCAAAGGAGTATATTGGTAGTGATAAGATCATAGTTTCTCGAGCGGCTAATGTTGATTTTAGATTATATGCTTGTATGGACCCGAGCGTCGTTACAAAACTCAGATATTACCGAAAATAAGATTTATATTGTTGCTTATGTTCTCACTTCCATCAACTATTGATGTGCCGATCCACCCAAGTAAAGTCTTTGTTGTTCGTCCCTAAATGCTACTTCCTGCAAAACAAATCCCAGATGTGATTCCGGGTTTAAATGCTCTGACGATCAAGTAAGTCTTTTCCCTTAGAGAATTACAATTTCTCAATTCTGCTTCGCTTATCTTCTTTAGTGCTAATCTCTCTTTATTTATAGACGTTAGCGATAATGGTTCTGTATTTCCGTGTCTTAGATCATGGGTTGCATCACAGTTCCTACAATTTAGGTTCGTGGTAAACCCACTGGATGTGGTTTCGCCTTTATTTGTTCGTGGCCTAGTCTCAGACAAGGCTCCGCCTTCCTTGGTTCATCGATGATGTGATCATTGGATTTCACGATTGAGTATTGGGTTGGGCCTAAAGGCTAGCGACCTCTAGGTTATGGTCTAGGTATACACCATAAGCCCCCCCTCCCCGACCAAGAAGTTTAGTAGATATGTAGCGATGACTTTTTATTTTTGCAGTATGCATTCAAAATGTTGTTTTGCGAACTCTTGAAGCTATAGCAACAAGTTCACTTTAAATATAGCTAATGTTGTCTTTGCGAAGTATTAGTTTCTTCTTGGCTGGTAATACTATGCTTTTTGTGTTTACATTCTTGGATTTTAAATTTCAAATTAAAATTTTCTCCCTATCCGGTGTCCATGTAACAAACTTAGTCGTTTGAGATTCTTAATATTTCCTCCTCTTTCTTCGTTGTATTGTTGCATGATTCTCTCTCATGCTATTGTGTCTTCCCCCTTATAAATGCTTCAATTTTGATGATTTGATATTGTTAGTATTCAGTGCATTACGTGTACTTATATTCCGCCGGCTTATTGCATTCCTAAAAAGATGAGTTTCTTTTTGGAAAGCAGTAATCATTACATTCCTTGCCCAATTTGACATCTCCTGTGTTTTTAATTTTGTAACTTAATTGCATAACCCATTTGTATTCTTCGTCTTCTTTTTCTCCCTATTTTATTGCTCCAGTTCTTCACCGGTGTTAATCAAACCATAAGTTTTTCTCTTTCTGATCTTCCTTCTCTGTAGAGCGATACTTGTGTGTTTGTGTCCCATTTATACTGTAGTAGCTCTCTTTTTGAACCCTAATCTAGGGATTTTCCTATTAGGTTTCTTTTTTTCTGTCTTTCTATTTGGTATACTCTATGTTTTTTCTTCGTCTTTAGCCGGAATATACCTTTTTGGCTCTTTGTAACTTTTAATTGATTAGTTTTTATCTAGATCTTAGAAGTTCTCCCTTGCTCAATGTCTTCCTCTAACCTTGTTGAACCATCTGTAGAAGAAGTCCCTGTTGAAAATGTCTATTCCGGGGAGGGTTCCGGCTACCTCGCCTGTTCTTCAGTCATTCTGATAACTACTTAGAAAATCTTAAGGATAATTATCCTTTTTTTATCTTCGTATGAACTTAGGGCTCCAGAGGCTTCTGAAAGTGTTCACAACCCTCCCCTTGGCTTTATCTCCTGTTACTTATACTATCTTAAGTTTGGGCTTGTTTTTTCTTTACCCGAACATATACTAGACTTACTATCCCATTATCGGGTCGCCTTATCCCAGCTCCATCCTAAGGTTGTTTCCTTTTTTTTTGGTATTCTACCATGTTAGCGAAGCGGCTAAAGTTCCTTTCTCCATCAACCTATTTTCGAGCCTTTATCAGCTTCGCAAGGTGAAGAACTTTTCTGATGAATTCACCCTTTACACCGTCATTCCCACTGTTGAGTTCGTTAGCGGATTCCCTAATAACTGCGGGGTGTGGCATACAAAAATTTTCTTTCTAAAATCTTGTAATGACAATCAAAAACTGTTTCCAGTTTTGAATTCCAATGTTCCTAAAACCAAACTACCTAAGGCTAGGGCTCATGTTTCACCCGAGTCCGAGGATATTTTGAAACTCGGCGAAAATTCCATTTTCTTCGCAATACTGATACTGTGAGTGAAGGTGTTTTCCTGTCACTATATTGTTGTTTTCTTTTCCCCGTATATACATATAGGGAAGGGTTCTATTAACAACCTTATTTGTACACCTATTTTAACACCAAATCTCAACCATCCATCTAACATGATCTCATGGTTGAGATAAATTTACTAAAGATAGATTAAGTGAATGAGTGAGATCATGTTAGATTGGATGGTTGAGATTTGATGTTAAAATAGG
>JAULKK010327595.1:0-11066 GCA_032355705.1 Rubia peregrina | reverse complement strand
AAAAGTCCAACTATAACTTACTGAACATATTGCGATAATCAAAGAAGTCAACACTTGAAAATAAGAAAAACAAGGCTGTAAAAGAAGTTAAAGAAGCTCGATCACAGCTATACCTCACTACATATTTCACAAATATCAAAGAAGTCAACTAGGCTAGAAAAGTCTAACTAAAATTGGTGGAAAAAAACAATACCTCAGCAGCAAATTAAGTACTCCGACGCGTAACAAGGAAGACAACAGCTCCAATTTCTACGCCGAAATCTTCTTTTTCTGACCAGCACCGACATCACTTAACCTGCGTTGGATTGCCGCTCCTTCTTTCATGGCATCGCCAAGCACCGATTTTGTATTTATGCTCCTCAGTCACGTCAGTTTTGTTAGGTCGCCACCGATGTGGCGGAATTCGTTGAATCATCGGCTCCGGTAGTTAAATGGAGCTTTGGCAATTGGAATTGGTTGAGGCATGGATGATCTGGCGCAGAGAGGAAAGCTTCGGCGATATCCGGTGGTTTCCAAAGAGCTAGAGCGATTCGCAGTCATGGATGTGCCGCCACTGTTCACCGTCGTTGTGCTCTGCTTGGATGAGCCTTTGTCAAATTCATTGTGCGCCTGCAGAAGAGCCACCGATGTGCACCGTCGCCGTGCTCCGCCTGGATTCATCGTTGCCGGATCATCATGTACTTGCGGAGTAGCCACCGCCGATTGGAGGAAAAGCAGTTGGGAAACAGCGAAGACGATAAAAATCTAAATCTAATTTCTAACAATAAAAATGATATATATCTATTATATTTACATATAAAGTTCTCCACTTTTTGAGCAGTTTTTAAAAATAACCCAATCCCAAACAAAACTTACAATAAATGCACAATAAAGGCTGACCTAAAATTTAGGCTGTCTAAAACAAGAGTTTGTGTTCTTAAATTTAACACATTTTCCACTTTCTGTATGTTTTGCTAAAATTAGCACGATTCCTTTTATTTCAACCAGCGGAATACTATCGCGCATTGCGCGATACTATTAATTAAAATATTAGAATTAAAAATTGTGTACATGTTGTGACTTACATATAAATTGAAAACAAAGATTTTTAAAAATAATTTTAGTAATCTAAGAAAAATTATATGAGATAATTAAAAATCGTTAAATATTGAATGCAATAAAATTTGATTATTTTTATAATATTTCATTCAGATTATTTGAAAAGTAATTATTTATGAGTATGTTGAGATTCATTTTAAAAGGTTATTATAATTATATGTATCTCATTGAAATAAATAAAAGTAAATATCAAATGACCTTATTAGTCTCATTAATTATAAAATATCCTCGTTTAATAGCTAGTCAGTCTAAAATAAGACTTTGTTATGTATAAATTAATTAATAAATAGTATGTATACATATTTTTACCAGAATTACTCTGTCAATCTTTTACAAAAATCCAAACATTTTGTTATTTCAAATTATGTGTTTCTATAAATTTTCTTCAGTGATATATATAATACAATGAGATATTTATGGTTTTAATTATATGTTAAGAAGTTATATATTCTGACAAGTTATGATTGATTATATATAGTAAAGAATTAAAATCATATTATAATATTAGTCAAAGTTATGATTGATTATATTTAGTGAAGAATTAAATCAGTAACATATTATAATATTAGTTAAGTTATGATTGATTAAATATAGTAAAGAATTAAATCAGTAATATACTATAATATTATCATAAGTTATGATTGATTGTATATAGTAAAGAATTAAATCAGTAACATACTATAATATTGGTATGTTAATTTAGACAATTTAGGTTTAGCTTAGTCAAAATGACTTTAATATCCCCGGTTACAGCACCATCCAGAAAGCAAACAATTTGTATTATATGGTGCTTGGAAAAGTTGATATTGTTTGTATGGTAAAAATATATAAATTTATAAATGTGAAAAATACCACATGAGATATGTCTACATTCATCGTAACACATATTTTTAGAATATTTAATTTTCATAATTTATTTTTAAACATTTTTAAAGATATTTAAATCATAAATATCATCATTGAATAGTGACAAAAGAGGAAGTAAGACACTAAAAAGGGACGGAGAGTGTTTATATATAATACAATGAAATATTTAAGGTTTTAATTATATGTTAAGAAGTTATATATTTTAACAAGTTATGATGAATTATATAGTAAAGAATTAAAATCAGTAACATATCATAATATTAGTATAAGTTAAGATTGATTATATATAGTAAAGAACTAAATCAGTAACATACTATAATATTGGTACTCCCTCTGTCCCTATTTAAGTGTCTTACCATTCAAAAAGACCAAAAATTGTAATGTAATAAAGAAGAGGGAAAAGAGCACATGGGTGGGACCAACAACCATCACTTCATTTAAAAGGAGAAGAAAATTACTCTTTCCCCCTTCAATTTGCACGTAAAAGTTTGAAAAATAATGAGGGTAGAAAAGTGATTTGCATCTCATTTTCTTGCCAACTAAGGAAAAGAGTTCAAGTAAGACATTGAATTAGGGACACCAATTATAGTAAGTAAGACAATAACTAAAAGACGGAGGGAGTATGTTAATTTAGACAATTTAGGTTTATCTTAGTCAAAATGACTTTAATATTCCTGGTTGACAGCACCATCCAGAAAGCAAACAATTTGTATTATATGGTGCTTGGATTAATATTTAGAGTACAACCATTTCAATTAGTATAGACAAGCGAAGTATCATCGCGCGTTGTGCGATATTATTAATTAAAATATTAGGGTTAAGTTTTTTTTACATGTTTTGCCTTACATTTAAATTGAAAACAAAGAATTTTATTTAAAATTTTAAAAACAATAAAATTTGATTATTTTTATAATGTTTCATTCAGATTATTTAGAAAGTAACTATTTATATGTTGATATTCATTTTTAAAATACTATCATAATTATATTTATTTCATTGCAATAAATAAAAGTAAATATCAAATTACCTTATTAGTCTCACTAATTAAAAATGACCTTATTTAATAGTTAGTTGATCTAAAACAAGACTTTGTCATGTACAAATTAATAAATATATAATATGTATGCATATTTCTATCAGAAGTACTCTATCAATGTATATAAAATCCAAACATTTTGTTATTTCAGACTATATGATTCTTTAAATTTTCTCCAGTGATATATATAGGGGTGGGTTCAGGTGAGAACACCCCTTAATGTGAGAACACTCATTTATGTGAGAACAAATCCAAACCATTCAAATAGATAATCCAATGACTTTCTTCTTGCTTCCTCATTCCGCAGGCTCCTACTAATCCATTAGCATCTTCATGTTACCATCTTTGCCTACATCAAAATCCTTAACGGCGATTTAATTCCTCAACCCACTACTGAACGAAATCAATATACTCATTTTGCCGATGCCATGGTGCCACAATTGGAAATAGTGCATACTCATCAGCCTCGGGCTTTATAAATAAAAAAACTACTACAAATTACAATTAAATCAATGATGGAGATTCAGAGACGACTCCACCACAACTAAAGACATTCCACGTCTTGATCAAACATTCAAGAGTTATGTTCGTGATCCTCTAAGTGACATGGATGGACCAATGACAAGGTCAAGAATGAAGCTTAGAGATGCTACATTGAATGTTTTGATTGATCGCCTTCATGATGAAGAACTTAAGAAGAAGTCGGAAAATACTTGGATTACTTATTCAACCTTGTCGATCAACTGAAGACATTATGAAGAACACTATACTCTTTTCCCATTGGATTTTTTAATGAGGTAGTGTGATCATTGTAACATTAATTTTATTTTGGATTTTTTGGACTAATAGTTTTGGCCATGTGGGCCTTAGTGAACTGTTTGAAAATAAGGGCAGTCTATTAGGGTTTAGCATATTCAATTTTATTCTGATTAGAATTAGATTTGGTAAGATTAGATAAGGTAATATTTTTCTAGTTTACTGCTAGCTCATACTCAGCCGAAATAAGGTCATAGGGTTTGATTTTTGGTATTTTAGTTAGATATGGTTTTATCTTCCTTAAGCTGCCATGAGATTGATTCAAATTATGATTGTGATTAGGGTTTACCCTTGGCCGAGTTTTCTCCTCTATTTAAAAAGGCTTGGCCGAGTTTTACATTAATTATTTCATCAATCATATATTCAGACTTTTGAGACATTTTCATTATCTTCATTGTTGCTTAAACCTGCGGGCTTTTTAAGTTTCAATTTCCTTTATAAGGGTACCCTGCGGGCTAAACGCTTATAGAGAAACCTTGTGATCTAAACATGAGGGCTATTTAGAGAACAAGTCGAGTTGAGTGTACCCTGGGGGCTAGACGCTGTAATTTGTGCAACAGATGAGGGTTGGGCGAGATTCCCTTCATTGTTAAAGATCTGATATTCTGCAAACCAGAATCTTCGCAAGGAGATTCATATCAAGCAATTGCAAGGGATTGTTGAAAATGTAAGAGTTTTACTCTAAGCACCAAATTATTTTGCATAGAACAAGTTATAAATGGAGCACCAACAAGTTACATTTGAAGCACTTACAAGCAATGGTTGAAGAACCTACAAGCAGTACTTCAAGAACCAAGTTATTTTCGTAGCACGCACATGTTATAAAAGAAGCACATATAAGTTACATTTGAAGCACCTATAAGCAATGGTTGAAGCACCTACGAGCTATACCTATAGGTGTTTCATAGGTGCTGAAAGAATTACTTGTTGGTAATTCTAGTTATAGATACTTCGTGTATGTTTTGAAGGTGCTTCATGTTATACTTATAGGTGCTTCTTGTATGTTTTGAAAGTGCTTCGTTTTATACTTATAGGTTATTCGTGTATTTTGAAGGTGTTTCATGTTATACTTATAGGTGATTCGTGTATGTCTTCCAGGTGCTTTATGTTATACTCATTGGTGCTTCGTGTATGTCTTAAAGGTGGTTCATGTTATACTCATAGATTAAAGAGAGTGGGTTGAATCTAAGCTTTAATTCAACTGAACAACAGTTCAGAAATAAGAAAAATTAGACCATCCGCCAAAAGAAGAAAAATAAAAATTATAAAAGAATCACCCACATGTTACATTTGAAGCACTTATAAACTTCAGTTAAAGAACCTAAGTACAAAGTATTTTTCGTAGCACACGCTAGTTATAAAATTTAGATGCACCTACAAGTTACATTTGAAACACTTATAAGTGATGATTTAAGCACCTAAAAGTACATTTACATAGTTTGGATGATGCGCTTAGGGAGTTTGAGATATCGATCGAGAAAAAATTGAATTTGTCACTGGTTATACACACAGCGGGAACCGTGAGAAGGCTTTGCATTTGTCAAGAGAAAAACTACTGCACAAAGTGAAATCTCATACATGGATGATTATTTACACATCGAATTATTAATGGTGATACCTAAACTAATCAAACAAGAATGTAAATGGTGATACGAGTAAAGAGAAGGCATTGCATTTGTTAAGAGATAAACTACTGCACAAAGTGAAATCTCAAACATAGATAAGTATTTACATGTCAAATTATTAATGGTGATACCTGAACTAATCTAACAAGAATTTAAATGTTGATACTTGAATTAATCAAACAAAATGGACCAAAAAGTTCTCCAAAAACATTATGACACGAGTGTTCTTGCAATTAGTATTTTTCATAATCTGCACTCAACACTAGGTTATTTACACATTCTGCCTTGCTAATGATACTGCTAGGCTACTCAATTAAATTCTCTTGGAACCATTTCGCGATCATCTGGAGCAAAAGAGTAGGAGTCAGAACTACACAAAACCATTCTTCGATTGCAGCATGTTCATTCGTATGCGAATAACAACACCACCACCATTTCATCACAACTCAAAACTGCACAACACTACTGCCAAATGCATCCTGCATTTCGAAAACAATATTAAATTTTAATCACCTATAATAAGGATGTTATCAATGAAAAACATACTCTTTTTTCATTCTGCCTGGCCCAAAGTTCTGCCCTTCTCAGATTGTCAAAAGGGATAGTTAAATCCCTCTCGCAGATACTGAGATCAAATCCATGAACTTGGAAGACTATACAATCATTTTTCTTGAACCAAAGAAGGTCGTTAAGTTTGATTTTATTCAGCAACATAAAATCATGCCAAACAAACAGCAAAGGAAATAAGAATGTGTGAACTACACACTAATCTAAATTTCACATATGAATCGTACAATAAAATAAGATGCTTACTTCCATTTCCAAAACCTGATACATGACTACAAACTAATCCTTGCTTGTACAAATTCTCCCAAAAACATACAATATGGAGGCCTGTATAAAGAGTTCGGCTGACCTGAATATAAAGAGTTCAACTAACTAATCGCCAAAACAAGATACCAGGAAAACATATTTTATTCCCTAAAGATCCAACATATTCTTACACTATTGACCACAAACAAATTTGCTAATAGCTTTAGATCTCTCAAAGACTACTATACATCTAAATTCACATCCCACTCAACCAGGCATAAGAATGTAATCATATTCATATCAAGCCCCACCAGAGATCTTGTAAAAGGCACCATAGATTCTAGTTTTTTGTTATTACAAAGCTAAATTTGGCCCAGCTGAACCCCCAACACGTAAAAGTCCCAGAGACACGATTGAGCACTTCGTATAAAAAAAGAATATCCCTTGTAACTAACTTACCAAAACAACAAGATTTGCACCAAATCAGAGCATCATAGCAAAATAAAATCACATGAGATTATAGAGGAATATTTACAAAATCCAAAGATATTAGAGTATACAGAGATTTATCACATAATTAACATTTAATCTAACAACTAGTTGTGTATGGAGATTGATTCATAAATCGTATGATTAAGATGATATCTTTCACCACAGTCTGAACAAGAATTCGCATAACATAGTCATCCTCACATAATCTCTTAACTCAAAGTGAGACAAGGGTACTAATAAACACTCTTCGATATTTGATATTTGGGGGAAATAAAAAAATTAGGGCGGGTAGAAGAAAAGACCTGGAGCTTGGAGAGGTGAGCGGTGGTGATTTTAGCGGATTTAGAAACAAAATCAGGTTGCAGGCGTGCTGACGCTGCCATGGATGCTTCTCTCCTTGAGTCTTCCTCCATCATCTTCTTCCTTTGCAATTAAATTTCAGGTGACCCGCCCAAATCCAAAACCTCACCATCGCAAAAATCCAAGCCCCCTTCAATCACAGCGCAACCCTTGCCGCCAATGAACTCCCTCTCTCCATGGCCCGGTCCCACCCTTCCGCCGCCCTCCATCTCCTCAACATCCCTTCCCCTGCCGCTGCTCCAACCGAAGTTCTGACAAGGTCTCCGTTTACACCATCATCCTCGGTGAATACCACTTTCACATCGCAAACCACACCTTCACCGCTCTCATGGCGTACGAGGGGATCAGAAGGAACTGAAAATGGAAGAACAAGGGAAAATAATATAAATAAAGTTGATTTGTAATTTCACGGATGATTCAATTGGAGCCATAGGATTAAATGATTGAATAGCTTAGATCTATTCTCACATAAGTATTTGTTCTCACCTAAAGTAGGTGTTTTCACCTGATCCCAATTCTCTCTATGTGTGTGTGTGTGTGTATGTATGAGTTCGTCTCCTGCGAGACTGTCTCACTGTAAGACCAAGGAATAATAAGAAATTATGAAATTATAATATATGAGGAGATTAAATTTTGGGGGCAAGGTATAATTATTATTATTTTGGGGGTCCACTTTAAGAGAATCTTTGAAGTTCAAGGGCTGAATTGAAAATAAGCCATAACATTCTCCTTCCCGCCAGTGCTCTCTCCCTTTGCTGGAACCCTACCCCCAATTCTGATGAACGCTCCGCTCCTGTGACCCTCATTGGCGACGGTGTTCATGCAGTGCAGAGGACGATGAAGACAGAGAAGAAGGTTATTTCGATCCCCAACTCTAGCAACATCAAATTTAGCAACGCCAATGCCAGACCCGAAGAACGTAACTCACACAACATAAAATTTGGAGAAGAACAATGAACAAACACGCCAAATCTTGTAGCGCCGAGTTGTGGGTGGACGAAGGCGCTAATCAGTGGAAGAATACGCTAAACATTGGACGACGAGTGTCGATGGGTCGAGCATTCGGTGAGTCGAAGAAGAGAAAGCTTTAAACGGCATCTTCAGCCTTAGGGGCTGAAACCGGATATATCCAACCCAATAACTAACTAATACAAGTCCAATTCTTATAATTACACAATGATATTAAATAATTATAATAAAATATAAACCTTAATAAAATTAAAATAGTTAAAATCATCACTAAATTTTAAAAATTAAATATCATGTATAAAACTTTGTAAATGAATTAAAATATTTAAACATCATTAAAAATAATAAAAATAAACATCACATTAGAATGATTAAAAATCAAATAAAAATACTAATCAAAAATTAAATTGATAACCATCAAGTAAATTTAATTAAACATCAAATGAAAATATTTAAAAAACAAGTCAAAATATTTATTTATCAATAAAAATACTAAAAATACACATCAAATTTATATAGTATACATCAAATAAAAATAATTAAACGTCAAATGAAAACATTAAAAACACAACATCAACAAAAAAACTACGGTACCTCAAAAGTATAAATTATTCACTAAAAAATCATAAAAAATCAACAATTTGTTTTTTTAAACTACAAATATCAACTTATATCACCAAAAAGCTACAAACATCAACTCCTAACATCTGAACCTCATCTGAAAAATGAAAAACACCAGCTTAAGAAAAATGAAACTATAAACATCAACTCTTATTACTGAAACCTCAGCCGAAAAATTAAGAGCATCAACATGAGATTTTTTTAAAAGAAATTGTAAATATCAATCCATATCAATCATAAAAACGATAAAACATCAACTCATAACAATATAACCTCACCTGAATAATGAAAAACATCAACATCAGGAAAAAAAGCTACAAACATCAACAAAAAGTTATAGTATCTCAAAAATAAAAACTCTTCAAAAAATAGACCTAGTGGGATTTGAGCCCGGGTCTCTAACCTCAAAGACTACAACAATAACGACTACACCAAAGACTATTATTGAACATATAGTCAGTCAAATAATATTAAACCTCATAATGTACATTCTTCAAAATAAAAGACATGTATTGAGTATCGAACTCAAGAATACAAAATGCCATCAACAACATCAGCAAACACACAGAGAACATCAGCAAACACACAGACAACATCAAAAATACACGGACAACATCAGACACACACAAACCAACACCATCATCACACACAAACCCACATCATCATCACACACAAACACAAATCACAACAAAAAAAGCTCTCACCGCAGAAGAACATCGCCCTCTCCGTCGCCGCATCAAAGCTTTGGACATCGCGAACAAAATTGAATTGCCTCACCATCACCAGAGTTGAAGTCGCGCCATTCGAATTCGCTGGAGTTGACCTCTAGAGTGGCGGAGTGTCGATTTCACGAGATGAATCATTCATCCACGGAGAAGTGTCTGCATCTCACTCGCGGCGGTGCAACTGCCAGAGAATCGTTGTCTCTATGTCGTTGCTCCTCCGCCGTCAGTAAATCCGTCTGTGTCTGTGTGTGCTTTTCTGTCGTCTTCTGCTTTTTCCATCGGCAAAGAAATGGGAAGAAGGTGTGATGTCGCTGCAATTGAATCGTCGCCGATCCTCAAGCTCTACCGCGATGCAGAAACCTTAGGTCTACCGCCTTGGAGTGTCGTGTGTTGTCGGCACTGTGAAACCGTCAGCGAGGCGGTTGAGATTTGTCGGCAATTCATCAGCGAGGCAGTTGATATTCATCGGCGATTCGTCGGCCAGGCGAGGTAGATGACATCCTCGATCCTCAGTTGAATCTCGGTTGAGATTCGCTGACGATTGTAGAAACGGTGGAGCGGCAGTGTCTCCAGTGGAAAAAGAAGATTCACCAGCGGTCGCCTTAGGTAGGCTGCGAAGCCGGTGAAAGAAGGAGAAATGCGGTTGTGAAGCGGTGGTGCAGGAGCGGTTACCGATTGTTGATCAGAACAGTGAAAAAATGAAAAATAAAAAAAATCTGGATTTTTATAGTTATTTAATAATTGCACAGTAGCTCCCTAGATTTATAATTATATTCAAAGAAAAAACCCCATCCGAAATTAATATTTATATTAATTACATAACAGACTCTGCCTAAAGTTTAAGCTGCCTAAAACAACACTTTGTGATATAAATTAAGTACATATACAATTAATAAAAAAATAAAAGACTCAAATCATATACTACTAAAGTTTTAATATTATCTTTTACTGTAAAATACAACATAAATTAAAAAATTATATAAATAATGTAAGTTGAAAATGTTAAACTAGAAATTGAACAATTAAAATTTTATAGTTAGAGATTTTTACACTTCTAACTATAATTTTAGATTGAAAGTGTAATATAACCATCATGAAAAAGCTCGTTTTAATAATTTTTAGAGTAAAATTGTAATCATTTATATATTTTGATATATTTTAAATTAATCCAGGCGTTTAGAAAAATAATTTGTGGGGAAAAAAAAGGAAGAGTTTGTCATTTAAATTTCAATCTCAATACTTGCTCCAATTCCTCATTACCGAACGGAAACCTATGCCTTATTTCATAGAGGTATGTCCTGGCAACTGGGTAGGTTCCTCCACGTGTATTTCATGCGCATAACTTGAATGTTAGGGTAAATGATATAATAATGTATTAATAGAATATAAAAATGACGCTTAGATGATGTGATAAAAAATTCTTGGATATTGAAGTGAGTCGCATTGTTAGAGTTAAAGTCTCGCATTGGTGGTTAACAATCATATAACTCAATATATAAGATTATGGGTTACCCCTACATAGTACCAATTTGTTTTATGATAGGAACTCATGATTCTAATATGATATCAGAGCCCAATTTTGGTCTGCTACCCCTTTCTGTCCACGTTTGC
This sequence comes from Rubia peregrina, assembly GCA_032355705.1. NCBI lineage: Eukaryota > Viridiplantae > Streptophyta > Magnoliopsida > Gentianales > Rubiaceae > Rubia > Rubia peregrina. The sequence goes on along the minus strand of JAULKK010327595.1, from coordinate 33 downwards.
GCTATGATTAATACCGATGCACAAGATGGGGCG
>JAULKK010327585.1:0-11067 GCA_032355705.1 Rubia peregrina | reverse complement strand
GGGCAGAATATTTGAGGACCAAAATATGATTGAGGATTGCTTATTGAATCATTTCAAAGGACAACTGGGGTTGAGGTGAAAATCAAATAATGGATGGAAAAATGGCAGATATCTGTGGAAGGCTTATAATTGAGCGGCAACTGAAAATGATAAAAGAAGTCAGTGACGAAGAAGTGAAGGCAGCATTGAAGGGTATAAATTCAAAGAAGAGCCCGGGGTGAGATGGTTATACAAGTAAAATTTTCAAAGATTCTTGGGATATAATGGGAGAAAGATTTATTAAAGAAAATCAAGGGTTCTTCGCGAGAGAAAGAATACAAGAAAGCTTGGAGAAAGCTATGATTGTTCTTATTCCAAAAGTCCAAAATCCTGAGGTACCCTGAGATTACTGACATATTGCATGTTGTTCAGTAGTGTATAAAACAATTTTAAAAATTATGTGTGATAGAATCAGTGAAGTCTTGCCTGAGTTAGCTAGTCCTAATCAATGTGCATTAGTGAGAGGTAGGCACATTGCACACAATCTGCTCTTGACACATGAGTTGTTGCAAAAATAGAATATGAAAAGTATGAAAAGAAGTTGTGTGATACAGATTGATGTCAATAAGGCATTTGACTCTATTAGCTTGATATTTCTAGAAGAATGGCTGTATGCATTGAGATTTCCAGGTTTTATGGCTGAATGGATTAATAAATGTACCATGTCCTCCACATTCTGTTTGGCATTTAATCGTAGATTAACAACAACCTTTGAAGGAAAGAAATGGGTAAAACAAGGGGATCCACTCACCTCTCTACTTTTTGTGTTGTGTATGGAGTATTTTTCAAGACAGATGAAGAAAAGTTTCAGAAATGGAGATATCGAATATCACCAAAAGTGCAAAAAAGTTGGTATACATTCTCTACTATTTGCTGATGAAATTGTAATATTCTATGAGGTAGATAGAAGATCTGTTAAGGGAATTGAGCAGAATTTAGAGGAGTTTATGCATTTTTCTGGGTTATCCATAAGTGAAAAGAAATTGAAAATTTTCATTTCAAATATGGTTGAGGGTGAGAAACGCATATTGGCAGCAATATTAGCATTGAAGAGGGGAGAACTCCCTATGCATTACTTGGGATTACCTATCTCAAGTACAAGATGGAGTAAACTGAACTGTGAAGATTTGGTGGAGAAAATCAGAGGAAACTGAGAACTTGGCCAACAGGTAATCTTTCATATGCAGGAAAACTGATGTTAAATGATATTCTCTGACATGTTTGTGTAATGCAGATTTTCGAAAGAAGTTATAAGAATGTTGCTAGGCTAGGAACTTAAAAACTTTAGGCATATGAAGAAAATTCTGCTAATATTGAACAGGAGGAGAAATTACAATGTTGTTATGAAGCTAACTTCAGGTATGTGCCACTTGTGGGAAGAAAAAAACAGAAGGCTTTTCAAGGAGATAGAAAGAAATAAAGAGCGGGTTTTTGCATTGGTTGAAGCAGAACATAGATGGAGGAAAATGGTGAATATGAGAGAAGACAAAGAAGAAAAGTGCAAAGCTGGGATGAAGTTTTAATTTAGTTTCTATATATTGTAGACTATTTAGTTTATTTCGTGCAAATTGTATTGTAAAGTAAGGAGAGGAATAATGGGCTTGGAGAGAATAACCCAAATCCTTTTTGTTATGATTTTAATATACATACACCTTCACCCGAAAAAACAAATTGAAGTCACTTTTCAGCCCAGAAGGAATAAAAGTAACGTTTATAAAAGTTAATAGTATATTAAAAATACAAATTGAAATTTAAAAATGTTCATGAAACTTAATTAACGTCTGGTTCAATTGTATTTAATTTTGACGCAATCGGTGAAATTTTTACTTTTTGCACCTAGGTACCTCCAAGAAAGTGGGAGAAGTTGGAATGTGAAATTGGATATACCTATGTAATTCACATCGTCATGACCATGTTGCTCCGATTTGGGAATCAATAGGTCAATGTAAGGTCCCAAAATCTTCCCATGGAGCATTTGGCAATACTTTTCAGAAACTATGCTATGACCCAACTTCTTTGAATGTAACCCTACACTTTAGAACTCTGCACCTGAACACGAGAACAAATGTTTGATGTGTATATTATGTGTAATATCTAAGAAAGACACACAGGGAGGTAGTGTGTGGTCATTATTATTATCATTCTATTAATACCCTTACGATGGGAGTTATGAGAACGATAAATTTCACCACATAGAATCACACAGAATTACATATTCTATATTTTTTTGAAAAAATAAAAATAATGTTTCATCCATCAATTTCTAAGAGTCGCTAGTATGTGGACTAGAATAAATTGTAGATGATTAAAGTATACAAAGGTTAATCGAAAGAACACTTGGAAGTCTCCGTGGGACCAAGCTAGCTTCTTTATCACTCTTGAGAATTATTAGTTCAACAAGAGATGGCAAAAGTCCCTTCCGGTTCGATCGGAATTAATTTTGGCAAAATACTCTCTAATTTTAACACCAAGATCCCTCCAAGAAAATGGGAGAAGTCGGAATGCAAAATTGGAGATACACCTATGTAATTCACATTGTCACGGCCATGTTGCTCCGATTTGGGCATGAACAAGTCAATAGAAGGATGTGGAATGTTTGCAGTGAGTATTTGACGACACTTTTTAGAAATTACGCTATGGCCCAAACACGCAAGATCGCAAACACTTCTCTTTAAATTAAATGGAACCGGCCTGCTACCAATAACGGTTGCCCTAATTATAGCGGGAACTGAACATTTAAACAGAAAATTTGAGCTAAAATTTCCCCCAACCCTATTTCATATCATTATTGATCAGTAACTGTACACATTTGACATCACCAAAACACTTGAAACAAAAAACACTCCTAAGATTGTTTACATTCACACCATTACAAGAATTAAATTGCTCAGTCAAATTGCTCCCCTCCAATATCCACAAAACTAGAAGATGGAGAATTTTTGGGTACAAAATAATTGAGGTTGTTTCCATCCATTCCAAGTTCATTTTACAATTTTATTAGTGATTTTGTTAGTGTTATTTTCTTTTATGAAACAAAGATTGAATATTTTCATGAAGTATGATGATTGTGTTACATGTTATCTTGTGTATAGTGTTTGTGTTGTCAAAATAATTCCATGTTTATAAGTAGTGCGAAAAAAGGCTTAGATTAGGGCTAATTATGGGCAATAATTACATTTTCATAAGAACACAATTTGTATATGCTAGGTCGGTCTCAATCCATCAGACCTTGCGATATGTTGTCGAAAAATGACCGACATTGCATATGTCTAAGAAATGTGGCATATTTTCATGTTTGTGCTACATGTTATCTACTGGCTAGTGTATATTTTGGCGAAATAATGTAATGTACAAATGATGAGAAGTATCGGTCATATATTAGGGTTCTTTCTAAAAACAATGCCATTTTTCTTGAAAAAACTATGAATGTCACACATAAGGTCTGTATATGAACCTGTGCGACAGTAGTATTTAGAATGACCAACGTCGCACCCATGCAGATGAGATACATTTTTTCTGGTTGAGATTTATATAGTCTACATATGACTATATTGTGTGTATTTCACTTAGGGACTGCCCATTTCTAACATAAATTTTTTTTATTGTGGAATGATTCTAATAGGACAAAGAGAGCCATCGATGGACTTTCAGCATGTTGATGAATGGATTTGTCATTTCACTAGTCGTCCTGACAGTGTTAATGCCATACATCAAAGATAATGGAGGTTCAATACCAACTATTTTAATTTCATATGAAGACTATATATTTCAATAGTTTGTATCATATATTTGTAATGTGTGTGATAATAGTGTGGGTTCTGTCATGTGTTTCCATTCCGTATTAATTGAAAAACAATTGATTGTTGTATGAAGTTTAACTATTACACGAGTCATTGAATATTGAGTAACATGTAACGACTAGCAACGAATGAATTTTTGTGTCATTAAATATAAAATATTATAATATTTTAAGAGAATTGACGTCTCTCCGATGAACAAGCGACGTTGCACAAATGGAGAATTTTCCTTTTTAATAATAGTTGATGACTATTCCCTAACTTTTTGGGTTTACATATTAGTTTCTAAGTCTCAAGTACCTGTCAAGATGAAAGAGTTCTTTGCTCTCATTCAGGAACAATATTGTCATCTTGTTCAACAGGTTTGGGCTGACAATGGAACTAAATTTCTTCCCTTAAAATCTTATTTTCTAGAGAAAGGAATTTGGTTTGAGACCTCTAAAGTCTTCACGCCACAGAAAAATGGGCGTGTGGAACGGAAGCACTGCCATATCTTAAACGTTGCTCGTTCTCTCCGTTTCCTAGCTCATTAGCCTATTGACTTATGGGGAGAATGCATTCTTATTTCCACCTACCTGATCAATCCCACTCCAACACCGCTTTTAGATGGTTGTTCCCCTTATCAACTTCTTCATGGTCGCGCACCAGATTCTAGCACTTTCCAATTGTTCGGCTGCTTGTGCTTTGCTTCTCGGCTTCCAAAGCCTTGTAATAAGTTTGCATACTGAAGTTGTAAATTTTTATTGGGGTTATTCGGTTGACAAGAAAGTATGGCATGTCTATAACTTGGAGTTTTGTACTGTGTTTAATAGTCGAGATGTCGTGTTTTATGAATATTAATTTTTCGTACGCACCTAATTCTGACTTGACTGTCTCTGTTGACTTTGAGTAATTGTCTCCACCTACCTCCTACAGCGCCTTACCGCCACCTGCATTGGAGTCGCCGCCAGCCTTGGACTCATATTTCAAGTCGCGGTTAGCTCTGATTGAGCCATGACCCGCTCCTAGTCTGTGCATCCAACTCCAGTTGTGCCCCAACCGCATCCCATCGAGCCTCGACCATCTCCCGTTGAGCCACAGTCCGAGCCATGGTCTACTCTTCCGAAGTCAATATCAGCTCCCCATGAGCCGCTTGTTTTGTCTGATTCTAAGGTTGAGTTCTCTTTGCCCCTATGGCCCACTCGTTATCATAGTACTTGTCTTTGATGGCCACCGATTAAATTGAAATATTATGTCTACACTGCTACTAATGCCTTAAACACCCCCCTCTCCGCGTTGCTCTCTCATCCATTCCTGCATTGTTCTCATGTACTTGTTACCCTATTGCTGATTATTTTTTGGTTTTGCATTCTAAATTTTTAGTTGCATTTACAGATGGATCCGACCCTGTTACATATTCTAAGACTTCCCATGACTCTCATTGGCGAGCAGCCATAGCAAACAAGATCGAAGCATTAGAGAAAAATAATACCTGGGTTGTCTCTCCTACTGGCTGGAAAACATGTTATTGGAAGTTAATAGGTGTTTCAAACTAGGTATAAATATGAAGGTTCGATCGAGCATCACAAGGCTCGGTTGGTTGTTCTTAGAAACCATGAAATTGAGGGAACTTATTATACATAAAACCTTTTCTTCTGTTGCAAAGATGAGCTCGGTTCGTCTCTTCTTGGTAATTAATGTTATTCAAGGATGGGATCTTCATTAGATGGATGTACACAATGCATCTGCATGGAGACCTTGATAAGGAGGTTTATATGCGGCCACCTCCTGGAAACACACTTCCTGCGCCTAGTCAGGTTTACAAGTTTCACAAATCTCTTTATGGTCTTCGATAGACACCACGGAACTGGTTTTCCAAACTTGCTACTGCTCTCCGCCTCTTTTCCTTTGTTTTGAGTAAGCAGGATTACTCTTTGTTTACTTACTTGCATGATGGTTTGGTCTATGTTGACGATTCGATTATCGTTGGTTTTTCTTTGACTTCGATGAACGAGTTCAAGAAGTATCTTTGTTCTCATTTTATTATGAAGGATCTTTGTACGCCGAAGTATTTCTTGGGGATTGAGATTACTTGGAAACCTGATGGCATATTTTTATGTCAACAAAAATATGTGTTTGGCTTTTTAACAGATATTGGTTTGTTGCCAGCCAAGCCTACTGATTTTTTGATGGAACAATAGCATAATTTGGCTAGTACAGATGGCCCTACTTTTGATAATCCAACAAAATATTGCCATCTTGTTGGTAAGCTGATTTATCTTAAGATTACTCATCCAAAGATTAGTTATTATGTGCATACTCTGGCGCAGCTTATGGAGCATCTGCGACGGGTTTTGCATTTTTTGAAAATTCGTCCAGGTTAAGGTTTGTTTCTCTCTGCTAAGAGCTCACTTCAGCTTACCGCATTTTTGTGATTCTGATTGGGCTGCTTGCACCATCACTCGCTGTTCTTTAACTGCGTATTTTTTTATACTTCACGGGTCTCTTATATCTTGGAAGATGAAAAAGCAGCCTACTATTTATCAGTCTTTAGTTAAAGTAGAGTACCATGCTATGGGCTTTGCTTTTTGTGAGTTTCTCTAGCTTAAGTAATTTCTTCGTTCTTTGGGAGTAAGATATTTTCTCCTATGCATTTATACTGTGATAGTAAGGTAGCTATTCATATTGTAGCCAATCGTGCGTTTTATGAACGTATAAAACACATTGAGACTGACTGTTATTTTGTTCATTATTTGGTATAGTCTGGTGAAGTTGTTACTCATCATATTCACACTTCTAGTCAACCCGTGAATTCATTCATTAAAGCTCTTGGACGATAAGCATTTCAAACACTTCTTGGAAAGTTGGGAATTCGTGATCCACATGCTCCCACTTGAGAAGGAGTGTTAAGGAGATATTTTATTATATTTTGTGAATATTCTTTCTTGTATAGTTAGAAGTCCATTCCATTTGTACTCGTTGTGTAGGCCTATATATTGTACCCAATTATGATCAATAAAATCAACCGTTCGTATAAATTTTACAAGATGGAAATAGGTGAAAGTCCATTTTCTTTTCTATGAAGAGTCTACCAAATGAAGAGTTTGCATTTGGATGAAGTTTGATTAACAATGTTACTTAACTTGGTATAGACATTGGCTATGGTTATCATTTTCCATTTTATGTCCCCTGTATGTGAGATCTGCATCTCACATTGCTCCATCCTATGTGCATAAGAAAAATAATAGATGTATTCCAAAAAAATATAAAAATATTTTCATTATGAATTAGTCGGGGCTAGTGTTTTTACAAGAAATCTCTAGCCAACCTTCCTGCACGAGATCTTTTCTTAACACCAAGCCTATCAGGACTAGATGGACTAGATAGAAATGAAAAGATACCTCCATCAATTTCTTTGTTTTCAACGCTTTCTAATTTCAAGGAATTACTCACTTCAAAACCCTTTGATGGTTATATGAATATCCAAAGCACAAACGAGATGGGTGCTTGTTATCCCAACCATTCTTTTATTCCTGAGCACATACGCAAGGGGTAATTTCTAACAAAGTATTCGTGTTGTTGATTCCTAAATGTAGTGTCTTACCTTTTTCATATTAGTGGTACTACTACTAGTAGAGTTCTATTAACCCATAATACAGAAAGATCACCCCACTAGTAGAGAGAGCTCTTTAAAGGAGACATTAGAAGGCGATTCCATTGGAACCGTCTTTAATTGAGGTCCGGAAGAGGTTCCCAGTTCGAAAGTCTCTCCCAGATCATTTTAAAATACGGTTCTAATTAATTAAAGGTGGTTATGCCTTTATTGGTGATCGATTGAAAGCGATTCCACCTTTAGAACTGCCTTTAGTTAAGGTCCGAGAGCACTTCCGAATTTGAAAGTGCTATTGATGTTAATCTCCTTGCGAAGACTCTAGATTGCGGAATTTTAGATTTTTGACTAAAAGAGGGATTTCACAAACTCTAGTATAGCCACATAAACTGATCAAAACTAGCCCTCAAGATCTTGAACAACTCGAGAATTGCAACCCCGCAGGATTAGTTCACAATTCAAAATTTTGCTCGTTAACTAGCTCGCATGATTAATTCACAAATAGAGGGTTCTTTGTTCACTTACTAGCCCGCATGATTAGTTCACAAATGGTATTGATACTTAATTAACCTGCAGGATTAAACAACAATGAATATTAATGCTCGCAAGCAATAAATTTAAAATATAAAAAAATTATTGATAATAATGTTGTTGTAATATCTCGGCCAAACCCCTTTATTTATAGGGTAAAATTGAAAACAATTATGGCAGTTATAAGAAGCTAAAATCATGTCTAACTATAATAACTAATTTAAATATGAATAATTACCATATTCATCCAAGTAAATCAATCCAAATATTGGATGAATTCTTGAATGAATCAACCTTATCTATACTTACCAAATCTAATTCTAATCAAATTAAAACTCCTAAATTACAATATTTCAAAATTAATTTTAAATATGAGCACACTACCTCATTGAAAAACCCAATGGGAAAAAGAGTATAGTGTTAAACTCCTAAAAATATTAAACTAAGAAAAATATAATGAATGATATTTTTTAGATCGTATCAACTATCCCAGGTCACCTTTTTATTGTAAAGGTGGTTCTAAAGGCATAACTGCCTTTATGGGTTCATTTTGGCCCAAACCCATACTTAGTTTGAACCTATTTCCTTCTTACTTCTCCCCTATTCCCCCCCCCCCCCCTTGAAACCCTATTTTCCTCCGTGAAACTTCTCTCCCCTCCCTCTCCACACCCCACCAATGTCGCCTCCACCTCTTAAGCGCCTCACCCTTCCTTCGCAGCTCTAGTCCCCCGCCTCACGCCACCCTATGCCCACTTTCGGCTTCCCTTAAACCTCACCTCCACCGATGTTCACCCTCCGCCACTTACCTCTAGAGTTCTTGTCGCCTATAGTCCTCAATCACTCACCTCTAGGATTCTCGCCCCCGCTCGCCTCTTTGGTTCTTGCCGCAGCCGTCGCTGCCATTGCTAGGATTTCTCTGTGTTTCCGCCGACGTGGATTTTCTCTTCGTTGTGGAGCCGTGTAGATCTGTCATTCACCGCCATCAATGGTGTGTCGCCATCGCTGGCGTGGACTTGGCCTTTATTTTTTCTCTGGACACCGTTGTTTTATTTCTGCTTTTGGCTGCCGAAAACCTCTAGTTTCCAGCAGCATTTTTTTACAGGGGCAGAAATAGGTTCAGAGAGGTTTCTTGCATTTTTTTACATTAGCAGAAATAGGTCCAAATTCGGAACCTATTTCGGACCCTAAAAGAAGGCGGTTTTGGAACCGCATTTGATCGAAATCAATATAAGGCGGAGCCATTAAAGGTGGTTCCAAAGTGCCTTCTCTGGTACGATAGAACATCATTTAATCACCCTTTTCTCCACTAGTGCCTACCACTAGGTGCTGCATGTAGCAAGGAGCAACCAGGTTCCAATTATAATGAGTAAGGCCACATCAAAGTGTCGCACTATGCTGTATTTTGGGACATTTTAAAGTATCCTAATATGTTATAAATAAGAACACTTTAATATGTTTTAGATAGGGTCACATTAAAGCGACCCAACATACAACTATAAATCACAATAAAAACGAGCCAATAGAATTTAATATGACGTATAGAAATAACTCCATATCTTGTCTATAAAGTCACTTAATATAGTGACTCATGATCTGTTGGGATTTGCAATAACGAGACGTTTATGAGTCACGTTTTAGAAGCGTCTAATGATGGAAACGTCCCGATAAAGACTTATTGGAACACTTTTTAGCTGCATAATAGGGATTTTTTGTTTTTGTTTTAGTGTTATTGTTTTATTTTATTTTTTAAAACATGTTTTAGTTTTATAAATATACCACAAAAAATAAATAATTATAATCTGATCCAAAAGTCAATGATTTTTCCCATGATTGATAAACTGTTATTTGGATATCATATATTTAGAAAATTTAAATTTATTAACATACTTATATCAGTAGTTGTTTCATTTTTCTACATTATTATATGAGCTCGTCTCTTGAAAGACGATTTTTGCATAAGCCATACAAATACCAAACTTTAGAGTGCAAATTAAAATAAATGAAGATATTTTTTTTGGTTGCATGAATCAGGTTATAAACTTTATAACTACTACACGTTGCATAATAAAATTTTAATATGGCAACTAAGATCTTTAACATTTCATTATTCTAATTAAACTCTCTATTTTGTAAAGACGGTATTTTCTAAAAATTTCCTTATTATATTTGTTTTATCAAGTATTTATTTTTCATCGTAATCTGATTACAAAATCTTGTGAAAGACTGTCTTTACATAGACATATAGAAAGATAGGGTTGAGTTGGAATTATAATAAGATAAAAAGTTTTAGTTGCAATATTTAAAATTTATTATGCAACGTACAGCAGTTATAAGTTTATGACCCGATCAATTACAACACAAAAATTTTATCTTAATTTTATCTAATTTACTTCATACCGTATTTCAAGAGACGGCTGATTAGCCGCCTAATCTAATTACTTTACCAACCTTCGGTTAAAGAGACGGACTCTGATATTTTAGCCGCCTAATCTGAAGACTTTACCAACGTTCGGTTAAAAAGAAGCAACAGCGTAAAGGCACGAGTTCGAGCACCAGGTGTGAAGAATAGATCCTATGATTGATGCTAGGGAACCGGCCGGTGGAAGCTCAGCTGAAAATATTGGACGAAGACGTGATGTAGCATTAAACATTTTGAAGCCTTCGATGAGGATTTTGTCCGAGATTTTCGACGAATATCACGAATTGCAACCGCGCTTCAAGCACATGGACGATATGATTCAAGACCTCGTTGGTCGGAAAGAGCAGTTTTCCTCATCGGAAATCCTAAGCAAATTAGAACACGGCATCCTGCAAGCTCTTCTCCTTCTGCGCCGCACTCGTACGCATTCTGCAAAATGTCCAGAAGATGTGGTACGTTTCTTCGATTCCGCGATTGATATTCAACGCTTTATTTACGATAGTGCTGAGTATACTACGATCTTTCTGAAATGAGAGATTGCGGATGCCCTTTATAAGCTGAAATTCGTCAGAAATTTGTTGTGGCTTGCAGTGGCGGAATCAGGACCTCATGGTAGGGGGCTGAGAAGGAGAGGCGGCGGATGACGGCGGCGCAGCGGCGGAAGTAGCAGGTCGGCCGGCTGACTGGGAGCT
>JAULKK010327567.1:0-11068 GCA_032355705.1 Rubia peregrina | reverse complement strand
ATCAAAGAGGAATAGAAGATTTATCTTCACAACAAGTAGTAAAGGTGTTGAATAGGTTATATGTCAATGATAGATAGGAAGCTTGGAAGTATAAGTCAATTGCCCTCATGACTCCGTAATCCATATTTAATCCCGTTTTAGCTCTTGCATGCTTTGTTAGTTTAACACATCTTTGAAGTCGTTAACTTAGAAAAACCAAACCAAAATCCCCCTCTTTAAGTGCTTTTATATGTATACATATCTATATATCTAGCATAGTATTTTCCATTTTTTGAGCAAACACTTGAGAATATCCCCCGTCTCTGTGGACAATCCTGACTTGCCACTAGCTACTTAGTTTTAGTTAGTAAGTAAAAAAGTGATAAAAAAATTACATCTTTGAGAGGTACGGTGACGACCTCTCACTTATCCCGAGATAGACTACAAGAAGATATTTCCAAATGAACCTTGTATATATACTTAAGAGTAATCATTTGCAATATAATGTAGACCAAATAGAAGCACCCTTTTAAAAATTATGGACATGAAGAACATGGCAAATGAAATTCCATTCGATTCGATTTGGAGGAAATTATCGTTCTCATAAAGCTGATAGTAAAGGTTGGAATACAATGTTAAGAGAAATGACAAACGCTTAACCCGGTTCGCACCTCTATTGGACACTATGCATATGTTCCATTCGGGTACAGAATGAAGAAGTGTAGTGAGCATTCGAGGAAGTTGGGGGAGATTGTGGTCTTGTTTCATTAACCAGAGCATGACAAATTCGGAACATCAATCTTGTGACTTGGTGGATTAGATAAGGGTATCTCCAGTTTTGCATTGCGACTTCTCCAACTTTTATGGAGGGACGTATTTTAAAAAATTGAAAAGTAAACCAGCACGCCCAAATTGGACTCTAATCTTCGTTCACAGGACCTTTTCTATCCCCATGCAAACTAATTAATGACCCCCAACAGTGATAATGAAACTGGCACGATCACATTGAGACTTCCACAAAATCTTCTGATTACCTCTCACATACTAGTTATTAATCATATACTATAGTATTAACTCTATGCTCAGCATTAAATTTTAGTGAAATTAATGGTTGGGTTTTCTTATCTTCTAAATTGTAAGCAAAACTTATAGTGCGCTATTTCGTCGAATTTCAGTAAGGTGTAATTTGTCTTCAACACTGACAACGCTCACAGTCAAGAAATTAATGGATTATTAATAAAAATGAGGGAAGAATACCCATGTGACCTTCACAATGATTGTGACAATGAGTTTCAAATTATTGGATAAATCCAATTTTGTATTTTTCACCCCCACCATCTTCGAGGGACCTAATTGTAAAAATAGAATACTTCACCGGTCGTGTTCAAATTGATTATTATTGAAAATGAAAATTACAAAAATGTCTACCATTTTTAACACAATTTATTTGCATTCTGGTCAGATGTTGGACCATTTCATTTGCTAGTGGGCTGAAATGTTGTGGCCCAATATATCCATGACCGACATCAGTAGAAAGTTAGTCCAATATAACAGAAACCGAGTCACGAGCAATATCGGTTATGCACTGTGTCTGACAAAAGCCCATTTTATTCGCCAGTGGGCCGAACAACCTAGGCCCACAGTCAGACTTAATGACGTAGCAATAATGTCGATGTTGTATTGATCCTATAGACATAGTTTGTGATGTTGCATTGCTGGTGGAATACATAAAGTTTGTAACGACTATATATATGGAGCTCACCTCATGCATTCCTTTAAACATTCGAATTTCCCTCGAATTCCAACTGTCATCCTGCACATCCTCTCAAAGGTATAGTTTCTACATTTTATTTTTTACTTTTGTTTTTAAATTTACTATTAAAATTGTTATGTATGTTGGGTATTTTGAATGTGTTATTAGCTTCTAGTAAGATGTTTTTATGGATTAGGGTTCATCGATTAGGTTTTGGGGTGTTAGAATGTTGATTAGGTTGTGGGTAAATTGTTTATGGTTTAGGTTCATTTTGTTTGCTTATTTGCAACTGTTGTTAGAGTCTCCCCATTTACATATTGTAACATTTCCTACACAAAAGTTTTACGTCGGTTAAAGTGACAAGGGTGTGAGGTCGCTTATTCATAACTGTTAAAGTTCATATCCCTTATGACGTTGTACATTCATCGGTAAACCATTTAGTTTTACCAAACTTTATACGAAGTTGCTAACTCATAATTCTTGTAGTGGATCTGACCTCGTATACTTATCGTTTATCTATTCGGGTCGACCGATAATTGTGCGACTTTGTTTATTCATAATTTCTGTAGTTAACCTAGTGTCTGACATCGCACACATCTCAGTTAACCATTCGGTTTTACCAACCCATGTGCAACTTTGATTATATTTGTTGCATCCATATATTTATTGATTAATAGACTATGTTAATTGAATTGTTACCAATCACTAAAATTTTAATTTATGAGCAATGCCAGTTCACACCGTGACTCTATTGTGGTGAGCGATTTAATCTTTATATTTAAATTACGTTTCCTTCCTAGCTTGTATTACCAATATTGAAGTTTAATTTACAAATATTTCTTTGATTAACATATCTATAGCGATTCAGATAATGACCGTCTGCGAGCTACATTAGGCAACATCGTTCCTCATTTCATCCACACTTTGATGCAGACGAACGTCGGGGATGTTCCAATAATGGTAAGTCATCCCTGTAACAAATATGATTTATTAAAAATCTTTTACTATACTTTAATATCATATTAACTGAACATGATTTTACGTATCCCATTCACTACATCCTTAATCAGTTTGTAGATCTCCTACCCCCTTTGAAGTTGTTGGTTGTGATCAGGTGCAATGGACGGGAGTACCACGTGTATTATTCGTGGAACAGAATATTGAAGAGCCAGATGCTAGAGCAGTTTCTGATTACTGAGAGACTCAGCAAAGGGGACACACTCTACTTCGAGCTGGTCAATCATTCCAGCACCATAGTTTTTAATGTTGAATTGCTTCCATATTGATATATCGTGAACCAGATTATTATTTATGTATTTTTATATTTAATCTTTGATTTATAATCTTCGTGTTAGCAATGTTATTCAATCGTTATTATTTAATCTAACATGCACGAAACTTGAAAAGAAGTATGATCAGCGAAACAAAAAATAATTTTTAGGTTATTGTGACAATCAGTCTTGAACTAACAAGTTCTTGTAAACAATTTTGTTTTTAAGTAATGTTGAACCTCTGACCGGCAGGTTGGTGAGCCAAAATTGTTAGGACTACCAAAGTCTGCAACGTCACTGAGTACTAGACAACATGCCGCCTCATCTGACTTGGCTTAGTAGTCGACACCATGTCTCTTGATCCGACTTAGGTAAGACATTGCATATATCGAGGCGAACACAACTACGGTTCTAAATGACATCGTTCTAGAATTATTATAAATAGAGGGACCCTGAAAAGCATTTCAGTCATCCACTCAAAAATTTCTCGCGAATTCCAACAGTCTCCAGCTTCCTCCTCATCTTCTCTACTTGAGAAAAATGTTTGTTCTTCCCTAATTCCCACCTAAATTTTCAAATTCTTACTTTACAATGTCATATCTGTGTACAATGTTTTTGTGTGCAGGCAAAGGGATTTTTTTTAATATGATGTTGATTATGCTTCATTTTTTTAGTTGTATTTTTTCTTCTCGTTGCTTCCTATTATATATGTGACTTTACTCATTTGTCTTCCACGAAATAAGGTCATGTGACTATAGTGCGACGTCGCATAGTATTATTTCCAGTAGCTTATCTTCAAGTTTGTGATGTCGCACTATTATCAGGTGTCCTTCGGCTTTAACAAAACATAAATCTTCCTAAATAAATTTTATTCGTTGCCAATTTCATACATATATGTGTGTGTGGGTGTGGGTGTGTGTGTGTGGGTGTGTCTGTTTGTGTGTGCATGTTTCTCATTAATATATTTTTTGTGACTCAGTACATCTCGTGTGAGATTTTACAAATCTTGTCGACTGAGAAAACTCTCGTAGTGCTAAGGTGCTACGGGACAGAGTGGTGTATGACTTACTTGGGGCAAGGTAGGATCAAGACCCTTTCCCCAAACAGTTTCGGTGAATTCCTTAGGGGAAACAACCTACGCATTGGGACACTTTGTTCTTCGAGGTAATGTAAGTTGTGGGGCCAATCGTCTTCAAGGTTATCATTGTCCGTTGTGATTGAGTTTATTTTTTTCACTATTCTTGGAACTTAGACCAACTCTAATTTGAATTTAGGTAAAACTTGCATGGATATTTTCATGACTACTACTTTTCAAATTATTTAACTATCTTATTTGAACATTATATAATTGACTGTGTATATGTGCGATTTGATTTGTGCATGATTTTATAAAACTAATTTATAATTCTACGATTATAAACTATTGAACAAATAGTGCATTGGACGTTTACGAAAATTAATCCTAATATATATGGTGTTTGTAGCACAATGATTGCTAGCTAATGTAATGTCTAATTGTCCTTTTACATACCCCTAAATTAATCGTGATGACAGGATATTGAGAGAAGTGGGAAGCCGAAACGAGGATAAGTACACGACTACTATCTTCTTCTTTAATTTTTTTCCTAACACTATCAACTGCTTTACTTTAACATATCTTTCACATACCTATGACTTCGGTAATCATTCGAAATACATGTTGGTGCAAACGACGTTTAATGCAAAACTGGCCAACCTATTAAAACAATGTTTCCAAAGTCGCAAATGTTTTTGGTAATGTTATTTACTTCGGTTTTATAACCTTTTACTTTGGTTCCCATAAGAACCAAAGTAAAAAATAATTATTTACCCCAAATTTTTTATAACCAAGGTAAATATTTTCTTTTACTTCAAAATATAACCGAGGTAAATCAACTTTTTACCTCGGTTATTTGGTGTTAAGAAAAAAACTAAGGTAAAAGGGGCGAATTAATAGGTCATTTTTCTTGTAGTGAAGTCTGCGTGATCATTCCAGTCGACGGCGGTGTATAGATCAGGGACATTGTGCACTGCGGAGCACTCATGACGTGTGAATGCTGATGTGGAAAGGTGAATAATACGATGTCATTTTTAACAGGCGATGTCGCAAACAAAATTACTCGTCGGTCATACATGCGACATTGCTTATACGTCGCATAATCATCGGTGTGTGCAACGTCGTGGAATAATCGTGGAGAAAACCTTTTTTTGTACAATATCATAATAATATATATTTGATGAAACAAACAATCGTTCGTCAATAGCCATTACATGTTATTTATTTTAGGATTACCCAAGAAATGGTTAAATATCATACAACATTCAATTGTTATTCAATGCATGTGGGAAAATTAACAATGACATGTTAAAATCCAAAAAAAATTACAACATATAAATACATGTTACAATATATAATAATACATAAGGTTGATATTAAATTTAAAAATTAACTGTATTGAACCTCCATATGGTCTACATTGTAAGGCATTGACATTGTCAGAGTTACTAGTGAAATGACAAGTCTTCCATCTGCAGTCCATCGATAACTGTCGTTGTCTTTTTACACCCAATACACGGGAGAGAAAGTTTATGTTAGAATTGGACAATCCATAAATGAAAAAAACGTAATGTATTCATACTTGGACGACGTGAATGTCAACTTGGGGAAAAATGAATACTGGTAAAAGCAACCTCGCAAACTATAGTGATTTATATTGCTACAATCAACCTAATTGCGAAGTCGGACATTGAAGATATTTTATGCTATTTTTTATGTGTACGATGTCGGTCTTAATTCGGTTATATATTGCAAAGGATGACTATCAGAGACCGATGTCACACATTTATATTGCGTTCATACGAATAAGCAATTAGTGTACACAATCAGCCCTAATCTATGCATGTTTTTCATTCCTTACAAACATGGCATCATCTTGGAAACAAAAACAATATACACTATACAACATGAAACACAATCATCATACATCATGAAAATACACAAGCTTTGATCAATGAATAAAATAACATATAGAAGGTATAATAATGAAATTGCTAAATTAACATTGAATATGTGAAAATCTACCTCAATTAATTTGAACCCGGAGCTCCATCATCGATTATTTGTTGATGTTTGAGAAAACCAATTGATTGAGCTCTTGAATTGTTGTAATGGAGAGGATGGTGTGGAGTATGGTTTAAAGAAAGTGTGTTAAAATGAGAAATGGGTAATGGTGTTGATATTAATAACTTGAAATTTTGGTGGGAGATTTTGGTGAAATTTTTTGGCTCAAATTTTCGTTTCTCTCTAGAAATTTCATTACGGCCGACGTCGGAATCCGTTCAACCGTAGATTCTCTTTAGGCAACAAACCTGCGACGTCGCACAAGAGGGCCTAAGGATAATTTTTGAAAAGTGTCATAAAATATTTCATGTCCTCCATCAACCCTTTTAATCCGAGATCAAAATAACATTTTTGGGAAAATATGAATAAAGATTTGTTATCGAAAAATTTGCATTAATACTTCTACCACTTTCTTGGAGGGACCTAAGTGTAAAGATTAAAAAGTTCACCGGTGGTCCCAAACACGATTCTTATCGTCCGAAAAAGAAACGTTGTCATATCTAGTCAAACTTATAATAACCGAGAGTAACAAACAAACTCCTCTTATTCCCCATAGTCATCCACAAGGTGTTACAAATAACCCCTTGTTTACTTATAAGTAATCATCTACAATTTACTCTAAACCACGTACTAACGCTTTCTAAAATATAATGGATGGAAATTTATTATATTATTTTCCATAAAAAACCAAGAATAAAAAATTACATGTGATTCTATGTGGTGGAAATATCGTTCTCATATCGCTTATCTAGGTATTGATGGAAATACCAATACAAATGGAGGACGATTATCCCGCAGACAGTATGCATAATCTCATAACAAACATTTGACCTTACGGTCGAGGGCAGAGTTATAACACATTGAACATGGACGAAAGTTTGGGCCATAGTATAATTTTTGCAAAGTTTGTTGATATACAGCCTGTGAATAGTTTTGGCCCGTTCCATTGACCCATTCGTGCCTAAATCAAAACATCTAGGACCTGGAAATGTGAATTAGATTAGGGTATCTCCAAATTTGGATTTCCACTTCTCCCACATTCGTGGAGGGATCTAAGTGCAAAACTTAAATAGTTCACCCATAGTCCCAACTGAGATTCCAAACATTTGCCATCCTCAGTCAAGCTTATAATCCCCAAAAATGATGAATAAATAGGCATGATCCCCCGGAGGCTTCCCAGCCAAGATCTAATACTAATATAAATGAGGGATGAATACCCCGGTTTGTTGATGCCACAAATGGAATATGATTTTGAAAATGACGAAAGAATACCCCTGTTCGTTGATGCCCTGAATTTGAAAATTTGAATCGAAAATTTTACATTTCGCCCTGTCCCAGCCTCTTGGAGGGACCAATGTGTAAAAACCAAAAAGTTCACTGCTTGTGGTAAAATTGATTACGATCGAAACGGACATTACTATGGTTCATGGATAATTATAAAATTCAATAAGTATTTGTAATATATTATAAAGCATTATTAACATCAATTACATTTGTTTTGTTCAATCGGGGGCCATTTGGTACGTTAGTGGGCTGAAATGGTGAGGCCCAAGGTCTGACTGACTGACATCAGTCATATGCCAGCTCTTATGGTTGTCAGATTGATTAAGGTGCGATGTTGTACTAGCTGAGCGGATTTCTGAAGGACCTTTTTCCTAACTTCTCAAGCACTTAAGATTTCTTTCAATTTCATTTTTTTCATAGACATTGTTATGTATATGTGTCTGGCTTTCTCCCCAATTCTAGAACTCTCCATTGATGGAAGAGGGTGATGTTTCAAGGATGATGAGGCAAGAATTAAGACTTCCTTCTAGAAGGCTCCTGGCATTTACTATAGTTGTTGGGGAGATGGAAGAGAAATCTAGATATTGCTTGGTTCACCTATAAATAGAGGTGTTGGAGAGGATTTCATCATTCAATCTCATCCTCTCCTATCCATAGCCACTTCATTCCTTTAGGTGTCACACTTTTCTTTATTTTCATTTTTCACCTTGATCACACAAAGAAGGAAATATTAATTTTCCTTTCAATATTGTGTGTGAATTATGTGTTCTATGTTGTTTATTTCGAATTGTTCCTATGGATTAGGGTTCCAAGGTTTACACGTTCCATTTCCACCCCTTGTTTTAAGCGATGTCGCTTGGAAGTCATTCACTCTTTGTCCTATGTGAGGAATGCGTGATGTCTCTCATTCATATTTTTGCTCAATACGACATTGTAAGTATCTTGTTTAACCAGTTGGTTAAATAGATAGATATGCAATGTCCCATGTATATTTTAACTCAAACGGTTAATTGATCTAATTTCAATCAGACCAATTTCTATCTATCATTATACATTTCATCTGTAACAATAGGATTTCCAAAAATCATGAGCACCCAGTAAACATGATATGTTTAACAATAAGTGCTTAAATGTGGAGATTTTACAGTATATGAGCCCCAAGTAATCATGGTGCATTTAACATTAAGTGATTAACATAGTGTGTTTAAGATTAAAATATAATTAATGTTAAATACATAGTTATACACACCATGTTTCCTTGGTGTTTAAACACTGCATAATTTTGACATTTTTAAATAGTTTTCTTCGACAGATCGTACTGTGCACAAACTTAATGTGCAAAAAAAAATTCAGACAAGTCATGTACCAAGTGAGAAAAGGCCAATTTTATGTTTAGAACGTAAATTCTTTAATATTCTTATTTAATTATTACCAATTTCATTGACCAAATGCATATCCGTAGCAATTCGGATCAGTATTGTATGTGGACTTCATTCGGCAATATCATACCGCATTTCATACGTAAATTAACCCACAATCATTTTCTAGTGAATGAGTTTCTTCATGGAGAGGACCTGAACGTTGGGGACATGCTCTACTTCGACCTGGTTGATGGTTTTGCGCCCTTAGTTTTCAATGCCATCATCCTACCCTATTAGTACTTAGAATCTAAACAAATTATGACAAACATTAGTAACATTAAGACTATTTTGTTGAATGTTATGTTTATAATTTAATCTTTAATCTATTTGTTGAATGTTATTTTTATGTTATTGAATCATTAATATTTAACCTACCATAGGTAACCAAATTTATATGTTACGATCATACATAAAACTATAACAGACTTGTGTGTAATGATTAATTTGTCTCACACATTCTCAAAATAGCAAATGTGTGTGTTCACCGATCTTTTTTAATATATTGAAATTTTCCACCAACTAATTCCTTTGGAGGTGGACTGAAACGGTTAACACAACCAAAGAATATTATGTTGCCATTTTTTAGTATTTTAGGGATGCTATTATTCGTATTGGTCCTTGGTGCCTCATTTGTTATGCTAGCGGGCTAACAAATTTTGGCCCACTAACGTATGCGACATCGCTACACATGTCGGTTGACTGTTTATTTAAGCAATGCACATGCGATATTGCACCAATTGAGGCGGACAACACAAGGTCCCAAAACGATATCATATGGAAATGGCTATAAATAAAGGGTCCCCATAATCATTTTAAGCTTCTCATATCTAAGTTTCCCGCGAATACGAAGAGTCTCTCCAACCTTTGCCTCTTCTCCTTTCACAAAGGTATGAATTTTTACTATTCTAGTACCTAAATTATTATAACAGTTACTTCACATAGTTTAACCAATACTTTTTGTATTGGTTGTATTTTTAGTTTTCTAGTTCGTAGTTAGATTTTTTGGGGTGTTAAGTTATCTTATATGTAAACCTAAGTTTCTTGACATATTTGGTAGGTTTTGTTTTAGGACGTTTTTGTCTAATTTTTTTCTTCATAATGTATCATTTGTCCCAGGATTCTGTGTTTTTCTCGGTTGCTTTCTCTGATGCATAAGAAATCGGTCTTCAATCATAGGCCAGGTTGATGCGAATGGTATGCGACGTCGTATATTCTTATTTCAAGTTTGAGTAAGGCGTCGCAAGCATCTCAATTTATCCATCGGTATTACAGATACCCTAACGACATCGCATTTATACATATAAGTTTACATTACATTTCTTTCTGCGACCTTATTTCTGTGACGGTTATTATATCAGTCAAGACGACAAACCGTCAACGTCGATGGTACATGTCTACTTAACCACTGGTTCAGACCGACATGTTCCTGCGACACATGGCCGACATCATACGTTGTGTTTGTAAAGCTATTTTTCCCTTAACATTGTCAATGTATATGCAGTTATAATGGTTGGTGAGGGATCCTCTAATCGCCTCTTCTTCCAACTATGTTTACATTCTACATATATATATATATATTTAATAATATATACATACACTTAATTATAAAAATTATTATTTTTGTTTCAATAAAGTTCTCCGCACAATGAAGAAATCCCGAACCGGTGGTATTCGCTTTGGAACACCATACAATGACAGAGGATAGCCCGCATTTCCAGTGCAATTTGAAGTAACAAAACTTTGGGGAAAACCCATTTTTGGTAAGGACTAAAACAATCTGATGAATAAAAGTATGAAATTATTTGATTTTCAATTAATACTATTTATTTTTAATTGCATATATATTCATAATGACTTTTTTCCTGAATTAGTACTTCCCGAGGGAATTGTACCACTTCTCCCCAGTGAGAAGACCCTCATTGTGCTTAGGTACTACGGGAGAGAGTGGCACATGAACTACTCGAGGCAAGGGAAGATCAAGGCCTTGTCCCCGAAGGATTTCTCTGAGTTGCTTTCTGGCAACAACATGAAGAGTGGGGACACCTTGTTCTTCGAGTTAATAAAAGTTGAGGGGCCGATTGTGATATGAATCTCCTTACGAAGACTCTGGTTTTACGGAAATTGGATCTATCACTCAAGTGGAATTTCGCCCAAACCACTTAAATGGCACGAGAAGCAGCGTCTAGCCCGCAGGGTACACTCAACTCGACTTCTAAGCGTC
>JAULKK010327557.1:0-11069 GCA_032355705.1 Rubia peregrina | reverse complement strand
ATACATCTTCTAATCCAACTAGTATTGAACCAGAGAATACATCTTTTCTGAATGAAAATGATCCCATACATTCCCTTTCACAATCACCTCAAGGTCATGAAACATCTTCTCCTAATTCTAATGTTAGTCCTGTTAGGAATGATACACACATTCATAATGTTCCTATAAAAAGTACAAGGATCAGATCAAGATCTTGTTGGATGAATTTTTTTGTTGTAAATAATGTTCACACTTCTGATATCTCTATTTCTACTTTCTCATCTACACATATGAGTTTTATGTCACAATTGTTAGGAATTCATGAACCTCAATCATATAAACAAGCTAGCAATGATCAAAATTAGGTTAAGGCTATGCAGGCTGAGTTAGATGCCCTTGAAACCAATCAAACTTGGGATTTGGTTGATTTACCTATAGAGAAGAAACATATCGGTTGTAAGTGGGTATACAAAGTCAAAAGTAAGGCAGATGGATCAGTAGAGAGATACAAAGTCAGACTGGTGGCAAAAGGGTTTTCTCAGATTCAAGGTGTTGATTATTAGGATTCCTTTTCACCAGTTGCCAAGCAATTTACTGTCAGCTTGTTTTTGGCAATAGCATCATTTAAGGATTGGTTTTTGCATAAGATAGACATAAATAATGCTTTTCTTCATTGTTATATAAGTGAAGAGCTTTATATGACTCCACCACAGGGATAAGATAAGGCATTGTAAGGACAAGTTTGTAGATTAAAAAGGCTTTTGTATGGACTGAAGCAGTCTTCTAGAGAATGGAATGCAGAGTTTACTAAGCATTTGATCTTATATGGATTCAAGCAATCAAAACATGATCATTGCTTATTCATTAAGGTGAATGCTCAATACAGTTTGGTTCTACTGATCTATGTAGATGATGTTCTGATTGCAGGAGATGATGAAATTCAAGCATTTAAGAGTTATCTGCATGATCTTTTTACCATCAAATATTTGGGAAAATCCAAGTACTTCTTAGGCATAGAGATTGCCATATCTAAGGCTGGAATCTTCTTAATTCAGACAAAATACATCACTGATTTGATCAGTGATCTTCATTTGACCAATAGTAATGCAGTGTCACTTCCATTGCCAGTTTCTTGGCAGGTTGATGATAGTTCTTCAACATTGATGCATGATCCAGGTCCTTATAGAAGATTGGTTGGGAGATTTCTATACTTATTTTACACAAGGCCTGATATCACATTCTCAGTCCATCAGCTAAGTCAATTTGTACAAAAGCCTACTGATCATCACCGGAAGACTGCACTACAAATTACTAGATACTTAAAGGGATGTTCTACACATGGCTTGTTCTTTCCTGCAGCATCTTCAAGGTCCCTATCTGCTAACTGTGATGCAGTTTGGAATACTTGCAGGATCACTAGAAGGTCAATTATAGACTAGTGCATTTTCTTAGGTGATTCTCTGATCTCTTGGAAGTCAAAGAAACAAAACACAATGAGAAAATCCTCTGCTGAATCTGAATATAGAGCAATGTCCATGACAGTCTCAGAACTTAAGTGGATCACATTTCTTCTCACTGATTTGCAACATCAGTTTGTGCTTCCAATTCCTTTGAAATGTGACAATACTGATGCCCTTCACATAACAGAAAACCCTGTGTTTCATGAAAGGACTAATTATATAGAGATTGACTGCCACTATGTAAGGGATGCATATCAGGATGGCTTCATCAATCCATTGCATGTCTTCTCTAATGCTCACTTGGTTGATGGTTTTACTAAGTTACTCTCGTTGCTCAGTATTTATTGTCCAAGATGGGATTTTGTTACTCACAGAATCCTCATCTTGAAGGGGGTGGGTGAAGAAATATGCTGCTAACATGCTACTGAGAATCAGAATGCTGCTGGAGATAAGAAGATTCACATTAAAGCTTGATCAGCCTTGACGGGAAATTCAAACTAAGTCGGTAGAAAGGTTTTTAAACTGATCATTAGTTTTTGAGCAGTTTTCTGTTCTTGTTAGTTAGTCCAATTGTATAGTTCTTTAGTTGGTTAGTTTGTTAAACACTTAGAGCTTGATTTCCGTGTATAAAGCAGTTGTACTCACTTCATTTGGTTAACTTAATACAACCATTTTCCCTCGGTTTTCTGTCTATTGAGCAATCAGTTTTGATCTTCTGATTTTAGGCTCTTTTGAGCTTGTTCTTGGCCTGATAAGCTTCGATTTCTTCATGAAGTAATCCCTAGAATTCAATTGGGATTGGGAATCAGTAAAATTGGTTTGTGGCTTGAGTAACCCGCGTAAGATAAGGGTGACGGATGAGGCTCATGCCCTTCCATCGGTAGCAGCAGAAAAAACCCTAGATAGATTCTAGATGAAAGATGAAGTTTCGAGGAGAGAGATAAAAAAACACTACTATAAATTAGAGGCAAAGTAAAATATTTCTAGCAACACTCATTAAAATGTTAACATAACTTATAAAGTGTTGCTTAAAACATCGAAAAATGTTACCTAACTCTCGAATTGTGTTGCGTTAGATCTCATGTGACATCACCTAAAGTAATATTTATAAATGTGTTGCAACATGTTCAAATTAACATTTTAAAATACCTAAAGCAACACTAGAAAAAAAGTGTTACATTAGTCTTAGTTTATGTAAAATGTTTTTATTTTTGGAAAATAAAATGTTAATCAAACATTTTTATTGAAAAATTGTGAAACGTCATCTACGGAGCACCATATTGTGCCGTTACATATATATGTGTGTGTATGTGTGTATTAATGGGGAAATACACGGATAGGAAGTCCCTTTTCTGGCAAAGGGACCGGTAAAACTACAACTTTCTCATTAGGGACAAGCATTTCCCATCTAAACCTGCCAACTACATTGTAGAGAAAAGTAAGTATAATCAATCGAGCAATGTCTTTTCCCGGGCATATTCGAGATCCCCCTCCAAATGGAACGTATGCATAAGGAATTGATGCCCTTTTCTCAAACCTAGTTGGATCGAACTTTTCTGGTTCTGGAAAATACTCCGGATCCCTGTGTGTGGTATTGGGACTGCAATATAACTGAAACAAAAGAAACATTATCTTGAAATACCATACGTTTATATCTATTTTAATTAAAAATATTAATGGTCAAACATGTTTCTAGATTTTAAAAAAATATATTGGGAAGATATAAATGCAAACCTTCCATCCCTTTGGAATGAAGAAATTTGCATAACTGAAATCGGTTAAGGCCTCCCTGTAGTTTCCTTGCATTGGAGGCAACAGCCTCAAAACTTCACTAACCACATTCCAAGTGTACTTCATCTTTTGTAAGTCCTTCCAGTTAAGTGACTCCCCAGCTTGTTTTGCTTCTGCTACAACTCTCTGTTCTGGTTTTGCATTCAACCAATTGCATACAAATAGATCAGTGTCAGCAAAATATTGAGGAAAACATAATCTCTATTTCATTCTCTTCCACTAATTTCTACTCTCTTCACAACTTCACCTTCATATGTTTATTTCTGTCTGAATTCAAACATGAAAGGAGGATGAGCATGAATTGTCACGATGTCGATTTACGAGTTTGAGTTAAAATATCATCGTACCTTTAAGGACTTGGTCATAGACGTCAGGATATTCTGCAAGAAACTTCATTGTGCTTGTGATTGCTGAGACTGTGGAGTCCCTGCTAGAAAGTAACAAAACCAATAGATGATCAATTATTTCCGGTTCAGCCAAGATCGAATCCGTTTCTGTAAGCAAGCATGACATGTAATCTGCATGATCATATGTTCTATCCGGTACATCAGAAATGTTTTTCCTTCTTTGCCTCAAAATTTCCTGTATTTGTTTTCTGATGGAATTCGCCGCTCTGATGGCAAAGTTGCAAGCCGTCCCAGGGAAGTTCACCGGAATGGAATAAATCCCAGCAATCAGAACTTCTAATCGTCGCGCTACATCTTTCATTTTGATCAGATTTTCATCCTGATCATAATCAATGTTCAGAAATAGCTTGCATGACACTGAGAAGGTGAACTGCTTCACCGTTGTTAAAACACTTATTTGATCATGTTCAACACTCCAGTGATTCTTCAAATGCAATTGAGTCGTGGAATCGATGATTCCAACAATTCTTTGCAGGGATTCAGGACTGTAAATTCTGTTTAAATTTCCGCGTAATCTCATTAAAACCTCATTTGCTCCTGCGGTTGTTTTTCCAGTATGCGGGAAGATCTTCTTAACGGCACTAGGCCAAGAAACAGCCACGAGCTTATTGTCATTGGAGAAGATGAATTTGTTTCCTGAAGCACCACAAAAAACAGCGGTTTTTTTACTTAGTAATGAGGTTTTGAACACCTGGTTTGAGTATTTGTGCATCCTATCTGTAAAGAATTTCTCCGGGATGCCCCTTTTCCCCATAATATAGAATCGAAGAGTTTCTCCTACATACGGGTAGCCGGTGTTTCCGGGAGGGAGGTGGAGATTAATGGAGGAATTTCTTGAAGAAAAGATTAGCTTTAGGGTTATGATAGAAGAGGCAAGGAAGAACAGAATATGCAGAAATGAGAGTTCCATATCTCAGATCATATGGTGCTTTTTTTAATGGAGCATATCTCAGGTCTAAGGTGTATTTATAGAATCAAATAGAGTAGAATAGCATGGAAGGCTAAACTAGCCAAATATAAATAGTTTGATCACTTAATTTTTTTCAAATTTCTTTTTTGAAAATAAGGTTTCATTACATATTATTGGAATCATCCTATATCGTCTGACAATAGAAAGTTTAGGAGGGAATACCATATAGTTTCAAGTGACTCGCTCAATTTCACAAAACTAGCAAGCGAGTGAGTGATAATGTTTCTATCCTGGGGTATATAAAATGGAAAATCTAATCCCGTTCTACCTAACATAAGCTCAATTTGATTGATTACATCTACGCACGGGAGGGATGGTTCTAACCATGTGTATAACTCCCAATGCATTGCCGATGATGCACATATTTTTTTCCATGCGCTTTGTTGAAAGATATATCCCACATCGATTTCTTAAAGACTAAATGACATACATATAAGGTCATGAGTCACCTCCATTTAGTGTCAATTGGCTTTAAGTTGGAAGATCAATATACCTTGAAATTTTAACATGGTATTAGAGCCCAAGTTAGGTTATTGGGTCGATGTTGGGATCCCCATTTAATTTGGCCCAATATGGGTTGAGGAGTGTTTACACGTTTGCATGCTAGGGGGCGTGTTGAAAGATAGATCGATTCCACATTGGTTTGTTAAAGACTAAATGACTTACATATAAAGTCTTGGGTCACCTCCACTTAGTGTCAATTGGTTTTAAGGTGGAAGTCCAACACACCTTGAAATTTAACACGCTTCTACTGCCTATCAGACATCTTCCCTTAAAACTAGGGTTTTCGTTCAGTATCAGGTAAAAATCATTCCAATTCCCATACATTCAACAATCGTGCTTGCAACATCAAACAAGATTCTGCACTTCTCTCTCTGCACTTCTCAGATGACCTTCATCTGAATGTCTCTCTATGGCTGCAGCGAGACATGTGGATGAAGGTCATCTGAGAAGCCCTTCAGCCATTGGTTAGCATTTTTAAGCTGCTTAGATTTGGTGTAACACTCATCGGAAGGAGCTCTAATGGTAAGCATTTATTTTTGAGGTTTCTCTAGAACCACAAGGCGTCGCACAACCTCACTATTAGCTCTAAAAAATATTCTTTCCTTGTCACGATTAGATTTTGAAGCCAAAATTCCCCACGATTTCTTCTCCCCGCTTCAACAATTTTATCAAACTCAATAATTTCCCAAAATCCAATTGTACGCATGTTATATTCACCTCCATAGTTCGTTTCTGCAGATTTTCACACTTAGGACTTGAGTCAATACAGATTCTTCATGCCATATGCTTTGCTCTCCGCAGAATCCAAAGTTTCCACGGCATTTCCTCGCTACTTGAGAAGATGATGTTTTCATCACAATCCTAACCTATCTTTCCGGCCATCACCATCCCTCTAAATAAGTTCATGATTAGAGTCGTCTTTAGCAATGTCAGAGCCACATCCCTCCTTGTCGCCATTGGCTTGCCGGATTTTACACTACCTCATCTTCCTCTCCTTGAGCATCATTATGAACTAGTCTACGCTCGCATTTGCCACCAGCTGTTTAAGATATGCGTTGCTCCCCACCACTATTACCTTGTCAGAGTTTCAGCTCCCTAAACACAGCCTGCGACACCAGCATCGTCATTTCCAATCACTTTCAGATTTCAAATCTTGCCCATTCCATGAAAACAAGGTGAATTTGTCGAAAAAGAGGGACTAGGTTTGTGAAGCTGTAGCAGCGGCGTTCATCGTGAAGGACGACAGAGGAGAAGTTACAAAGCATATGATAGGGTTTTAGAGAGAATGGAAAAGAAATTAGGAGGCATTACAACAGTGGCGGAACCCTGAATATTTTTGTACAATTTGTTAAAAAAATAAATTATACTCTTTCCAAGACACAATTACGACACTCACTTTTTAAAATTTGAGGGGTATTTCGGTCCATCTATTAAAAATCATCGAAGAGTGGGACTAAACAGGACTTTAGAGAAAATCAGGTTTATATCTACAATTAAAAGAAATTGGAAGTTAGATTGGCACTTATCAAATAAATATGGGTTGTATGAGATTTTTTTGCAATTATGTAACTCACAAAATTTCGTCTTTAGGATTCAAGTCAACACAAAAAAAAATCTATCAATGTTTGTCGCCTGTGATTAGGTTATGATTTATATGGCCAACAATGGTCCTGAGTATATTTGCACTTGCAAAAAAAATTAAGAGTCGTAACACTTACAAGGGACTAGAGATTGTCAAGCATTTTCCCCAAATTATTTAATTTTAACGGTCGAATTTAAATGATACACGAGTAAACAATCATCATGAGTGATCTTGTTATTTTTTTAAATTTTATTTTTCATAATTGTTACTTATTTGTAAGAGACAGTCTCTTGAAACTTGATATTTCCATGAGTTTTAGAAAGACCAAGAACTCAAGTGAAATTTTATTACAAAAAGAAAAGAAAATCATAGGTTAAAACAATTACAATCCGGGTCAAATTCAAATTAGAAATTATTTTGGTAAACTCATGCTCCTATTTGACTTTTGGTTAGGATCGTTACATATTTAGGATGTGCATTACATAATGTTTCTAACCAAAACTCAAATGTTTCACTTGCAATTGTTGCAGAATATAAACCTGTAACTTCATATTATTCTAACTAACCCCGTATTTTCATAGGCTTATGGAAAGATGGTTTTTACCAAAAAAAACTTTCTCGGTGTAATTAAAGATATTAATTAACGATTGGATAGTTACTTGGTGAATTTTTTTTTTTAAAAAAAGGAAATTCAAGGACGTGCATTTAAGGTGGAGCAGATGAAATATATAAAAATAAGAGTGGTTAGACGTTACTAAGCACTCCATCTGTCCCAACTATATTTGTACTTATCACTATTTATTCAGTCAAACTTTAATAGTTAGAAAAGTAAATTTTAAGTAATATATAAAATAATATATTATCATGTGTTATATCATTGGAATTGTGTTAATATATTCTTACATCTCCAAAGACATCGCGATCGCGACAAAACAGGGGATTATCCTTCAATTTTTTTTAAAACTTCCAAACTTTCTCCATTTCTTATCTCATGCAAAATCACATCAAAAGACCACCGTAACAAGAGCAACGCAAAATCATGAAGAAAATAATGACAAAAATTAAAAGTGAACAAAAATCAACGGAAAACCATAAATGATTCTCCGGATAATCAAGACCAAATTTATTTAACGTCGTCGGCACGACTTACCTCCCTTCTTGGAGGTTACTCACTGATCGGATCAAGAACGTCGCCTCCTCCCCTATCCGGCTCAAAACAAGGGGGATTCACATTCTCCTTGATCAAAACTTTCTGCACAAAATTCAGTGCCTCCTCATGGTCTCTCAAAATGTACAAGAGCTTACCTATTTGGTCCATGGAGAACTCAATTGAGCAAACAACTAGAGGTTTTTCCCTTTCCGCAAAATATGCACCTTCAAGCATCTTCGGTGGTGGTTTGCACTCTTCCACCAAATCCTTCTTACAGGAAGGAGAAAAACTTACCTTTTTCTTAGGTTTCACCTTGGACGCCAAGATGGTGTTTGAAGTTACTCTCCCATGATAATGTCCGCTATTGTTGTTTTTCTTCAAGTTAGTACTAACAACATTTGCAATCACAGCTTTATCCATGGCAACAATTAAGGAACTACCATTGGACTCAGAAACATCTTGCTTTTCACAATTAATCACATTCAGAGCTTAGAAAGAATGGTATCTAACAGGATGGGCAATATCATTGTTCATGTTAAATTTAATTTTTTGCCCATTGCATTTCATGGTTAATGTTCCCCTATGCACATCAATTACAGTCCGGGAGGTTTTCAAGAATGGTCTACCTAACAAAATAGGTGTTGCATGCTTATCATTCTCCATGTCCAGGACATAAAAATCCGTGGGGAATGTCAAAGAATCCACTTTCACCATCATATCTTTCACAATACCTTTTGGGCACGTGATAGAGTGATCAGCTAGTTGGATGACAACCCCGGTTTTGTGCAAATTGCCTAAGTCTAGACTTTCATACAAAGAGTATGGTATCACATTAATAGAAGCACCCAAGTCTAGCATGACATTGTTACCACCTATTCCTCCTATCTCACAAGGAATTGTGAACATTCCCGTATCATCACACTTAGGAGGTAATTTCTCATCACAAAGGGTTAAGACAACCTCACTCTTTTCACTCTTCTTTTTAGCTTGCAATTCTTTCTTCCTATTGGTTGTGCATAGTTCTTTAATGAATTTAGAATAATTAGGAATATGCTTCATAGAGTTTATGAGTGGAAAGTTTACTTCG
This sequence comes from Rubia peregrina, assembly GCA_032355705.1. Taxonomy (NCBI): domain Eukaryota; kingdom Viridiplantae; phylum Streptophyta; class Magnoliopsida; order Gentianales; family Rubiaceae; genus Rubia; species Rubia peregrina. The sequence continues at coordinate 2,139 of JAULKK010327557.1, read as the reverse complement.
TATTGATGAGAGCAGACATTCTTGTTGGCTTCCTTAGTTCTCCCTTCCTTCAAAACTTCCTGAATTGGTGGTTCCGGCACATAGATGGGGAATTCCACCCATTTTGACTTCTTGTGTGGAAGGGATGAGGGTTTGGGATTCTATCCCTGCCTTTACATGAAGTCTTATTTCTCCCCTTGTCCTCCTTCATTGCTTTTCTCCTCAGCTATTTCACCGGTTCTCTTCTCCTCTTTGCCTTCATCTTCAACCATCCTTTCAACCACAACCGTGCCATGGGGATCTTGCACCTCATTTTCACTCCTCGATAAGATAGAACTCATATTTGGATGAGGGTTGTTTTCAGGTTGAGAGGGACGCTTTCCCGAGTCTCTAGCTTCCATCCGACTCTAGATTTGAGCCATTTGGCTCATTTGTGTCTCTCGGTTCTTGATGCTAGAGTCAAATTTCTCTTGGTGCTTCTCATGATTTTCAGCACAGATTATCAATTTCCCAATGGCCTGCATGATCTCTAGGTTTAACATCCCTGAACTCTCGCCTTGATTGTGTGGTTTATCACCAAGTCTCGAGTATTGCGGTGGAGGTGGCCAGTATGGTTGTTGAGGAGGGAGGTAAGGGTGTACATTTTGGCCACCTTGTTCATTCACATAACCAAGGTTTGGATGCACTTGGTTAGCTGCATTGTACGAATGGTTTTGGTTTGCCATCCTTGATACCCTTGATTTTGGTACCCTTAACATCCTTGATAGCCCATAACACTCACTTATTTCACATAGTCATCTTGTAAAATTGGGCAACAATCTGTAGGATGCGAAGTGGAACAAATCTCGCAAGACTTGACATGTCATTTTACCCCAGGATGAGTCACCAATACCTAGACCATTAAAGTAAGGTTTGTCACTTGGTCCACAATCTTCCCATGGTTGGAAGATGCATCGGCATTGTAAGGATTTTGCCTCCGCAAATATACCCTTGAGCTAAAATTTCTCGACTCCTCCGCAAGTTCCTCATAAAGGTCCATGGCCTCTGTAGTGAATTGGTCCCAAGAGAGCCACCACATGCTCCCCTCACTAATCATTGGTCTTGATCAAGAAGACCATTGTAGAAGTAATATACTAGTCTCCATCCGAATAACCATTGTAGGGGTAACTTGCGAGAAGTTTCTTGAACCTCTCCCAGTAGTCGTAAAAAGACTCCTCGTGCCATTGGATGATATTACTGAAGTCCTTCTTCAAAACGGAGGACTTCGAGGCGGGGAAGTACTTGGAGAGAAATTTCTTCTTTAACTCAATCTAAGAAGTGATACTCCCGGGTGGAAGATAGTGTAGCCAATCCCTCACAGCATCTCAGAGTGAGAATGGAAATGCCTTCAGCATATACAACTCCTCTTTGACTCCATCGGGAATCATCTCACTATAGACCATGTATAATTCTAGAAGATGATTGTTAGGATATTCCCCTTGCCTACCAAGGAATGATGGTAGCAAGTGAATCAGTTTGGACTTCAGTTCAAATGCCCGCGAGCTCCAACCACCGGATATGTGATTTACATAGGTTTGTGTTCAAGATTGGGAGCCATCGTCTCCCGCATAGATACTTGCCTCACCGGACTTCTCTCCCTTGTCGGGGATGAGGTTGAGGTCCTCCTCTGGGAAAGTCACCTTTTTTCTCCCCATGTGGATCCATTGAGGTTGAAGATGTGTCAAAATGGCCACTAGGAGAATTGATATTTACACTTTCCAATGAAAGTATCCTAGCCCTTCTAATGTTCAATTCCAACTCAGGGTCGTAGTGTAAGGGTTCTTGTGATGAGGATCACGTACGAACCATACACCAAGAACTCGAACAATACGTCATTGATCCAAACAAAGGTCAAATAAAATTTAAACAGAAACAAGCTCACAAATATTCACAACTAGCACATATTCAAAGAGGTTATTTTAAAGCCCTTTTGCTTACTAAATACAACTAAGTAGATAGCATGGCAAGTCGGGATCGTCCACAAAGACGGGGAATATTCTCAAGTGTTTGCTCATAAAGTGGTTAATACTAAGCTAGATATATAGATATACATATATATATATATAAACACATGAAAAAAGGGGTTTTGGTTTGGTTTTTCTAAGTTAAGAATTTAGAAGA
>JAULKK010327556.1:0-21029 GCA_032355705.1 Rubia peregrina | reverse complement strand
GCGTGAAGTAAATCCTGTAAAACAGCAAAACGATTTTCAGTAGAAACAGGCTCTTCATATGGAATTAGAGCTAAAGAGGTGTGGCTGTAATTTTTTAAAGCTGGAGGATGAAGAGATGAAAGATCATCCTTATAGTGGGGACACTTGAACATATCCAAGATACTGGATATAAGTATAGCCTCCTCATCCGAGATCGGAGAAGATGCAATTGTCACTTGGATTGAAGGTGGAGATGCCACTGGAGAAGCACTATAATACGGTTCTGCCACCTCACTATCAGAACGATCAGTTGTGGTAGCAGAGCAACTTCTGCCCTTCTTCTTCCACACCTCATTTGTCTTTTGACCTCTGACTTTCAGCTTTTTCGGAGATTCATTTTTTGGGGATACAGAGCTGTCCTTGTTGAGATAGTGTAAACCTCCTTCAGGGTTTTTTAAATCCTTAGCATTGACTATGTCCCTAGCTGATGTGTTAGTAACTGTATTAACATCAGTCTGAAGCCTAACCCTTGGGATAGATAGAGCCATAGATAGTTGAGTATCAGCACCCCTAGTTGAAGAGTTAGTTATTGGATCATTCCGAATTTGACTAGCAATAACATCAGTCTGAAGCCTAACCCTTGGAAGAGGAGGAACCGTAGATAGATGAGTATCAGCAAACAAGGTTGGTTCATCGACGGGTGACTTTTTCTCCCTTAAATTCTTTCTGCAACTAACCTTAGAATGACCCAATTTTAGACAAGTGAAACAGTAAACCGGCTTGGACTCATAGACTATACTATACCATTTGTTTTTTGCAATAGAGCCAAGCCTAATCCTATCTGGGAGAGGATTTCTAAGATCAAACTCTGCACACATCCTAATAACCGAGGGTCTGGAGAGGTTCATAGTAGGATAATCCACCTGGATAAACTTACCTAATGAATCCCCAATCTCCTTTAAAGCATCAGGATGGAAATAATGGATTGGTGGATGTTCTATATTAAACCAAATCGGAACAAAAGGAGGTTCCTCATCTAAATCAAAATCCACTGTCCATTTAAGCACACGCATTAAATAAGAACCCAGAAACCATACCGGTTTACTCCAGATTTTGTATCTATCATTCTCGTTGTTGAAAGTTAGCCGGACATGCCTGAAATCCAACACTGTTACTTGGAAGTCCGATTGGAGACCGATCTTCTTGATTTCTTTTCGAATCAGCTCGAGTGTTGGCCTCCCCTTTGAGAATTTTCCGATCAAAGCATGACTGAAAGGAATAGCTATTTCTTCAATCTCTGCCTGTGGAAATATGCAAGCTGTTTCCCCTTTATACTGGCGCAGGGGATGCAGGGACATCTGGGCTGTAGTATTTTGGGAGTGGCGTGAGGTCAAAAGTGACTGAAGGTAAGAGGGCGGGCTCTCGCCAGTAGGCGGAGCCGCCATGGGGGAGTGGAGTGGAGATGACCGTTACCGGTAAAAGAGCGAGAGAATTTAGCCGTTATCGGCAGGTAGATTAGTGGAGAAGGTGAGGGTTATTCGAGAGAGAAGAAATTAGAGAGAGAAAACATTAAGTTCTCTTGAATTGGACTGAATAAGTGATTTCTTGAAGCACCTACACCTAGTGTGTCATTGTTAAAGAAACAGAGGGAGTAATAATAAATAAATAGTTATTTTTAGAAATAATTTATTACGATGAATTCAACAATATCACATACGATAATATTATTTCTTATATATCTATTTAAATATACGATCAAACTTTAATTTAAAAATTCATAAAAGAAGGGGATAATTTAATCGGGGACTGAGGGAATATTTGAGATTTGGAATTGAGTTCTTCATTTTCGCTTAGTTATAGTGTTTCAGACTTTTACAGTTTATTTTAAAAAAAAATAACAAGCTAGGAGGGAGTTTTATTTAAGGTTCCCCAAACCTTTAAAAAAACAATGTGAAATTTGTGATTACAAATAGAGGGATCAAGTTGTACCTGATTTTCCTATATAAAATCATAAATTGAACCAAAAAAGTTGCCTTTGATGATGGTTTAAAACGGGTTTAAATGGTGTTTCTGTTAAAAATATCTCCACCCCTGTATTATTATCATTAAAATGGCTGGACCATTTAAAAGTCTGTTTGAACCCTTGAATTGAACCTGAACTAATGTTTCGATGTTTCCATATACAATATGAGAAAATGAGATGTAGTTTTGATGTGGTGCATCTTCCATCTTTGTAATCTCGCAGCAATTTTCAATGATTTCGTGATGTATTGCAGCTGCAAAAAATATATATTCTGAATCAGTAGCATCCAATTTTAGAGTTAATGCGAATAGTAGGAGTGCCACAGTTATCAAAGTAGAGCAAACATTTTGTCTTTTGATCCATATCATTTAAACTTAGAATGAATCCAGAAAATTATTGATTTAAAGCCACGTTGGAGAGATGGTCAGCAACCATATTTCCTTGTCTTAAAGTGTGAGAAAACTTGATATGCCTACTCCCATAATGCAGCTCAGAGACTAGATGAAAAGTCCTCCAAGGGGCTGATTTTTACAGTTTAAAATTTAGATTTTGGAGATTCTATGCCTTCGAAATTTGGACTATAAAATTGTGGAGCTTTTCGTGCGAAAGAATTTATGGAACTATAAGAAAATATCTATGTTAGACTCATTAACGGTTAGACCAACCATAAAGAAGGGGTCTCTTGATAGGTAGTTTGTTCATAAGTTTACGGACAGTTCAATCACAAATTTGCAATTAAAGAAAAAAAGATAAAATTTTGAGGTCAACCCGGCTCATTAACACGAGTTACAACAGTAAAATTATGTCATTAATTCCTTTTCTTCCTCAAGAATTTCTCCACCACCAGAAACTATTTTTCCTCATTCTCCGCAAATCGAAGCCGCTAATCGTCACCTTCTTCCAATCACAAATCCTTTACCCATTTTTTCCAATGACAACCTCCAACAATCTGCCTATTTTTGGTGAAATTAATGATGAAATTTACAACATACAACAAGATCTACACAAAGATTCAATCGAAGCAAGTCAGATTCATAGAAGCAAGTCAAAAACCTTGTTCATAGAAGCAAGTCAGATTCAATCGAATTCTATTGAAGAAATATAAACACTTGGGTGAGACTGTCTCACCCAAACTTATGGTGAGACCAGGATTCTCTAAGAAATTTTTATAGTTATAAAGACTTAGATGCAATAGTATATAAGACATATTTTAGGTATCAGTTACATTTCTTTCCATTTTTTATTTCATTCGCTTTCGTCTTCTTCTCCATTCTAAATTTTCTCAAACCGCCAAAAATTGCATCATTTTTTTCATTTCAAAACTGTCCAAAGTCGATATTTAATCGCTAATATGTTGTCTATATAGCATCGCATATGATAATCCGGCGTCATCCAGGGATTAGTAGCTTCATTTGTTCGATTTTATGGTTAATTTTTGGGATTTTATGTTCTCACTCAATTTTCAGTTATTTTCTCTATTTTCCGACCATGCATCTTGAATGTCGGTCATTTATTGTGCATTTGTGACTTTTGTTTCGTGATTTTGCAGATTCGTTGTTATTCTGATGAAATCTAAGGTAGCGAAGGAAAATAGATCGGATGAAGATGAAGGGATTAGGGATAAAGCTTTTGTTAGTTCTCCGCTTGTTGATACGACTGTTTTGAAAGGTTTCTTTTGGGTTTTTTTGTTCGTTTAAGCAGTTATTTAGGGTTTTAGTGTTGTTACTCTGTTTTATTGATAACTTAGTTGATGTATTATGTGTTTCTTAGCGATTTTTGTTTTATTAAAGTTAGAATTGGTTCAGTTTTAATTTGTAAAATTGTTACTTCTTTATGTTGTACTAGTACTACAAGCTAATTTTCTTTGATTTCAACATTTGAGTATAGAGTAATTCCATGCTATACTTTTTCTACTCATGCAATTCTCGGTATACTTTCTCACTCTTTACAGTATGTGTCTCCAGATGTCCAGGTAGATTGTGGTTTAGGAAATTCTCAATGCTTTGGAAAATCATAATGCTGAACGGCAAATTAACAACAATGATGCAGCTTCTCTTGATTGAATGCACTATTGGTGCTGGGATGAATGTTGAGTATTTATGAATCTGGAACTTCTCTTTCTTTTCTTTGCAATTTATCACAAGAAATGGCTAGAAAAGGCTAAAAGTGGGGCATTGGTTCATATGTTAATTGAGCTATACACCATACATTTATTCATCCAATTGATTGTTTTTGGTGAACTTTTGTTCTTGAATGTAGAGTGTATTGTATCTTTGTGTTGTGTTGTGTTGTGTAACCTTTTATAGTATTACATATCATAAGCTGCATGATGGAATTATATATAATCATCTTGTATTCAAATATGATGGAACTATATATTAATTTTGTTGGTTATTACTTGATTTCTGTATCTATATTCTGATAATTTTCTCTTTTTTGTAGCCGATATTGTTAAAATATTGTGTAAAAGTGGTAGTAAATCCGGTGTGGATAAACCAGATAGAGTTGTTGGATCTTCTGAGAATGGTTGACAGATTGTTTTTGTTTTACTTTAGTGTTTATTGCTTTATTTGTTATGTTTATTCAATCATTTATCTTAATAATCCCGTGATTTTTTCGTTTACTTATTATGTATAATTCTTTACCTCTGACATTTATATTTTTTTTAACCATAGATGGAGGTGATGTGAATGGGGATAGTATTAAACTTGGTAAAATTTTATCATTTCTAGTTTCTTTTCATTTTTATTGAATTGGTCATTGTTACTTATCTCATTTGCTTTTATCATGTAGTTGTTGATGAGGTTGAGCCTGTGATTAGTAATTCTCCAGGTTCAAGGAATATTTATTAAAAAAATAGGTTAGATTAATGTTTTATGCTTTATCATAATTTTAATATATTTTGGTTAATTATTTATGCCATTAGTTTATGTGTTTATTTTATTATGCTGAATAGTTGTTATTGAGGTTGTGATAGATATTCCATCAGTTTAAATATTTGAAAAAAGGTTCTAGTTAATTTTACTTTATTACTATATATATAGCTTGTTAGTTCGGGTATTAAACTCATTAGTTGAATATATTTTTTATCATGTAGATGTGGATGAGCATGTGATCAATAGTACTGTAGCATCAACAAATGTTAAATGGTTAAGGATGATGTGATTGAGGGATTGTGCAACTCACTACCAGGTGAAGTATTACTGAACAAACCCAGATTCAGTCGGATGATATTAATGATTCACAAGAGTTTTGGAATGAGAAATTATTTGCTATGGTTGATAAATGTGTCAATAATTGGAGGAAAATGCTACATAACCAACATCTCTCGTGTTTTAACTTGTTGGATGAAGATGAATTGGCTGGCTAAGAAGGAGCGCCCAAGGCTATGCGACCCCCCCCCAAAAGGATTTTAAGATGTTGACAAAGTCTTGTATAAAATCATCTCACGGTGAGATCAGGGATAATTGCAAATGGGGTTTCAAATTGAAGTTTTAAAAGTCTAGGGGCTGGATGTGAAATTTTATTAATTTACATTTAAATCCAGGTATAAATATCAATCTTTCCTCATTATCCTCTCATATTTTTCTGAAGCGTTCTCTCTCCTCTCCTTTCCTCTCTCCAGTGTAAACCTCATTCTTTCTCCTTTCCATTTCTCTTCCATCTTCCTTCAATTCGAGCTCATTTTCTTCCAATTAGCCGCACATCCTTTCTCCTTTTCTTCCTCATTTCTTGCACGCAGTGTTTCATTGAGATCTTTGGAGTTTTTCGGTAAATTTTCCAGCAAATTTTATGGTATAGCTTCGGTTTCCGCGGCCGAACACAATATGAGCTTCGTTTTGTGTTTATCTTCGAAGGTAATGTCTTTGGTCAGATGTTTTATGCATATTTTGTTATTATTTTCAATTTTTGTTTACTTTCTTTGGTTCATGTGATATCTAGGGTTTGTGTAGGTTATAGTGAGTAATATTTGGGGATTTCTATGTTTTTTTATTTTTTGTTTTTTGTGAGTTGTTCTTACGGATTCTTGCTAATATTTTTGTTGCTGTTGTTTGTTAAATGTTTAAAAAGACTTGTCTCGCTTCTGCTGCAATCAAGAAGGAGGAGGCTTCGTAAGTTTTGTTAATTTTTAGCAGTGATGTTTTAGTCATAAGTATTGATGTTTCTCATTTTTCAGCTTGATGTTTCAGGTTTTATGCTTTAAGTATTGTTATATGTGTTGATGTGATATTTAAATTTCAGCGCTTGATGCTTGTGGTGTTTTCATGATTAAGTGTGCAATTGATGTCCAGTTTTGATTGTGTGTGATATCTTAGGGTTTTGTTACGATTTGTGCTAATTTTTATGTTGTTGTTTCTTATGTCTTAGAATGCTTGTACATTGTTGCTTCAATCGAGAAGGAAAGACGATCTATATTTTTTTTGTTATTTAGCAGATCTGATGTTTTAAATGTCATTGTTGATGTTTCAAGTTTAGTTTTAAAGTATTGTTATCTGTGTTGGTTTGATGTTTAAATTTCAATATTTGATGCTTGAAGTGTTTTAAGTGTGCAATTGATGTTCAGTTTTGTTGTTTTTGAGTGTGTATGATATCTTGGGTTTTTTTTATACGATTTATGCTCATTTTTGTGTAGTTTTTGTTGTTTCTTAGATGTCTAAGAATGCTTGTCCACTGTTGCTACAATTGAGAAGGAACGAGGATCTTTGAATTTTTGTTATTTTGCAGGTGTGATGTTTTATATACTGTTGATGTTTCAGGTTTTATGTTTCATGTTTGGTTTATCTGTGCTGGTGTGATGTTTTAATTTCAGTATTTGATCCTTGTAGTGATTTAAGTGTGCAATTGATGTTCAGTTTTGATTGTGTGTGATATCTTAGGGTTTTATTACGATTTGTGCCAATTTTGGCATTGTTGTTGATGTTTCTTATATGTCTAAGAGCTCTTGCCCATTGTTGGTGCAATCGAGAATAAAGGAGGATTTGTAAGTTTTGTTATTTTTCAAATGTGATGTTTTAGATACTGTGGTTGATGTTTTAGGTTCTATCTTTGATCTTTCATGTTTAAGCTCTAAGCATTGTTATGTGTGTTGGTGTAATGTTATAGTTTCATTGTTTAATGCTTCGAGTATGCAACTAATGTTCAATTTTGTTCTTTTGATATTTTAGTGTGTACTGTTTGATATTTTAAAACTTTGATATTGATGTTTTAAATACTGTATTTGATGTTTCACAATGTAGTTATCAGTCATGTTATGTGTGTTATTGTGATGTTTTAATTTCAGACGTTGATGTTTTAATTACTGTATGTGATGTTTTATGTTTATTTCACACGAATACTTTTCAAGCCAGAGCTCTACAATGTCATTGATAAGATATTTTAAAAATGCTATAAGGAATCGTTTTCGCGAGGGTGTTCCCTTGAACAAAGGACCAAAAATCGATAATTGATCATTGCGTTGATGGAGTATAAGAGTCATCCATTTCGAAACCAGCAGGAGAGATGGCAAGTCTGTGAATAAGCGAGCAACGAAGGAAAACAAGTCGGGGGAAATAGAATTTGATTATTTGGGATGTATTGTTTGACATTGATTTTTCAGTTATGATTGTTAGTGTTAGTATTGAGGTGCTTGATTGTTATTGATGTTTTAACTTGATTTGAATTTTTCAGTTTTTATGTTAGCAATTTTTTGGGCATTTGAACCCTTTTGTAATGAATGATGTTCGATGGTTCGATAGTATGGCGATTGACATTTTCGCATGCTAACGTAAAATTTCAAATTAAAGTTTGCCACTTTAATATGATAATTTTATATGTATTTGTTGTACCCATGATGATTTATCGAATTTCTTTGATTTTTGATTTGTCAGTGTATGTTGTTCTCATCAGTACTTTTGTAACACAAACAAAAAAAGAATCATCACCGTGTCACAATGTAACATGACAGTATGACAGTAAATAATAATCAAGTCCCAACAAACTGGTTTTAGATCAATTGAGCATTTGGAAAATTAGTTGGTTTTATTTTTATTTATTTTATGAATTAGTATTTTATTTGATGTTTTACAATTATTATTTGATATATATATAGTATTATATTTGATGTTTTTATTATTTATTTTTTTGTATTTTAAAAAAATTTATTTGATGTCTACCTATTTTTGTTTGATATCTTTATTATTTTATTTGATGTTTCACTATCTGTATTTATTATTTGTTTTTGATATTAACTATATTAATTATATATATTATAATGATTTTATATGATGTTATAAAATTTTAATTTGATGTTTCAACTAATTTATTTGACATTGTACAATTTAAACTAGATTCACTTATATTTAAGTTGCAGCTTTTGGTGATATGGCAAAAGGTCCATTTAATTTTATGTGAATTTAAATTATTATTTTTACATGATCTTTAAACATTTTGATTTGGGGTTTATTTTTAATATTTTTATATGATTTTTACAAATATATTTTGATCATTTAGTATTTTTATTTGATGTTTAAACATTCTAATTTGATTATTAAATATTTTTATTTGATATTTAAATTATTTTTATTTGATAATTTATTAAATTCAATTGATCTTGAATTCTTTTAATTTTATGATGGAAATTCCTATTTGATCATTTAATAATGTATTTAAGTAATTCAAAGTTCCCCATTTTAAGACCCTAAACAGGCAAATTAAAAATAAAAACTAAACAAGCCCATGTAATGTTCTTCAATATCTCCTTGCCTCAACTTGTCAAGAAGTAAAGAGGTCTGTTGCTCAGCATTACTTTAATGTTGTCTTTGAAATTTGAATAATCGTACGGATCTTGAATGGCATAAGTCTGCAGAACTTGACATTCACCCGCTGGTCCTCTCCCTTACTTTACCTCCCCAACCTACCCGTCCGAGGATTTCTGACCGCCTGAAACCGCCTATTGCTGACAAAATCCCTTACGAATTCAACCCTGCTCTGACGCTGCAACCATCTTCCCGGTGGTTCAGACGAATCCTATTGCAACCATTGGCTAATCTTTGCCTCACCCACTGCCTTTCGGCTAAATCCTACGTCGAATCGCCTTTGCTGACGACAAGTAGGTGACGAAGATTGACGGCGGGGAAACTGTGAGCAGCGATTTCTGTTTTTTGCTTGTGAAATTGCATATTGGTCCTTGAGTTTCAGTAATTATTTTAAAATTAACCCTGAATTTAAAATAATAAGGTTTTGACCCCTGAGGTTGATAAACTTCTACTACACTATTCTAATATTTGTGTTATACCCTGGGTCTTACCATGAGATAGTCTCGCAAGAGATCAACTCTAAGATGTTTGCAAGAACTTGTTGGAATTGAAAAGTAAATTGAGTTTGTGGTATGATTTGAGTATTTAGTTTGTTGTACTTGAATGATGAATGGTTTAGCTTTTTTATGATTCTGAATGTTTAATGTTCTACATTGTTGAATTTGTTTTGTCGTAAATTGATTAAAGCTTGTAATTTATTATGATGATTCTAGTATTAACCCAGTTTTGAAGTTTATCTCTTTATTTCCATTATTTTAATCTTTAGTTTGTCATTAAAGTTTAACAGTTTGTCTAGTAATGATATTTTGGTTGTTTAAATTTTACATTGTCAAATTAACTATTTTTCTGATTGTTACTTCATGTATCTTTCTTTTTATAGCCATATGTTCTTTAGGTATATAGTTCAATTATTTAGGTTGGTTATTTAGATATTTACTTCAAACATCGGAAAACTTTTAGCCATATGTTGTGGTTTACTTTTTTTTATCCTCGTATTTTAATTTACTTATTCTAACATTAGTTCATGTGTATTTTAACATTAGTTTTTTTATTAGAGTCACCAGTTTCAATACATTGGTTACTCTATTTTTATTAGTTTGAATGTTATTTTATTTAATTGAACTGTAGTCGTTAGTTCAAGTGTTTAAAACATTTGAAGCACAATTTTAAATATTGGTCTAAGAATTTAAGTTAAAGGTATAAAATAATAACATAATTACAATGTAAAATTGAATCTCATAGATCTAGATTTTTTTGCGTTGGTGTCTTTGTACCAAACTCATTTTTCTTTGGTTTCTTTCTTTGCTTCCATCCTTCAATTCTCTTGCTTCTTCCTTTTGTTTTTGTGAGAAATGGATCTTGGATTCTTGATAGTTTAGTGATGCAAGATTCTGCTACACTGCTTGAATTTTCATGTTCTTTTGAAGTTTTTGAGACAAGAATTTCCTTTACTTTTTTATTGTGTTTTTTGAAGATTTCTTCAAGAAGTTTACAGGTTTCTATGTTACCTTCACATTTTAGGAAAAGATTGCAGTGGTTTCTTGTAATTTGGTGTCGCCATGGAACTTTGTCTTTGATTCTATCATATTCTTGATTTTCTTGTGTTGCTTTCAATTTGTCCTATACTTGTATTTTAGCAAGCTTTGTCCATTACTTCAGAATTTACTGTGGTGGTATCCACTGATTGAATTGATGTGAAATATTTGGATACAGTGAAAGCATAGTATTCCTTGCATAAATATATGACCATGCACATATAATAGTTAATAAGATAAACATTCGAACTAAAAACTCTAAAATATGAAATTACCTGCATTTTAAAGTTAAACATGCAAATGAAGAACTAACGACATATATAACAATATAATATCAAAAACATGCTATGAAACCTACTTACACAAAGATGGAGATGCAAACCAAGAACTAATGATCCAAACAGAGGAACTAAAGACATCAACTATTTTTGCGATTAGTTTGTGTATTGTACGACTTAGTTCGGCCTTCATAAACAGTTATCTAGTCATTGATAAATACATACAAACATTTTTTCATGTGTTTAAGTGTTTACTTCGTATCCAAAATATATATTTTTTATTTATTCATGGTAGCATTCATTTTATGAAAAAAATCTCAATCCTTGATAAATTATATAGAAATTTTTATACACTTTATTCCATGTGTTCTTGAGGTAAGATCGTGTATTTAATATACTACTTCAAACATTGAAATAAATTTTAAAATACCAAAATATTTTGAAGAAAAAAATCATCTAATCAATGTTCAGACCTTCAACACCACAATACTTCATGTATTTATTGAATAACATCGTGTATTTAACATATTACTTCTTAAACTGCAGTTAATTTTAAAAAATTAAAATACTCTTAACAAAATGCATGTAATTGAATTCTAGATATTGACAAATCATATAACAAAGATCGATCATGTTACTTCATGTGTTAATGTAGTTACATCATTTATTTAATACAGTATGTTACTTTATACATTCTAGAAAATTTTGAAAACACCTAAATTTTGTCAACAAAATGCATATAACCAAAATCCAGACCTTGGAAAATTAACCAACAGAATAATATCACGTTACTTCATGTGTTCATGCAATTACATCATGTGTTCGTCATATTACTTCATATGTTTCATAAAATTTAAAAAACAACTAAATTTTCTCAACAAGATGCATACAGCTAAATTCCGGACTTGGCAAATTATCCAGCAGAATAATATCACGTTACTTCATGTGTTCATGTTACATCGTGTGTTATTCGTATTACTTCTAACGTTTCAGCAAATTTAGAAACATCTAATTTTTCTCAACAAAATGTATATAGCCAAATTTCAGATCTTTGCAAATAATCCATTAGAATAACATCATGTTATTTCTTGTGTTCATATAGTTACATGGTGTGTCATCGTATTACTTCATACGTTTCAACAAATTTAAAAACACCATTTTGTTTACAAAAATGCATATAGCCAAATTTCAGACCTTGGCGAATCATCCAGCAGAATAATAACACATTACATCATGTGTTCATGCAGTTACGTTATACATTTTACACATTACTTCGAACATTCCAGCAAATTTGAAAATTTGAAAATATTTTTAAGAATATGCATATAATTGAATTCTAGATTTGGCAAAAAAAAATAGAATATGGAAATATTACTTATTGAGTTCATGGCATTATTCATGCATTTAACTGTATATACGCAATCAAAACCAAACTTGGATGTAATTTTGTTGAATTTTTAGATTGAAAATCTCCGTTGCTTTCTCCTCTATGCAAAATAATTTCATTGCCATGAATTGCTTCGTTTTCCATAATTTATAATAGCAACACCTTAGATCGTAGATTTCAAACGTTAATTTCTTTAAATTGATATTTCAACCATAAAACTTGGATATTGTTGATGAAAATTGAGGTTTAAACCGTAAATTTTTATATTACCTCGATGATTTCACCATCGCAGATTGTAGAAGCTTTCAAACCTGCGTTCGTTCATAATTCCATTGTGAAATTCATCATTACATCGTGAAATTCATATTGTAGATGCAAATTTTTTTTGCAGATTCGTAAATTTAATCCGACGATACCGACCCTCGTTGCTTCGATCCAGCACTTTATTGTGTTTGATCGGAAATTGTTGAGTTTGAAAAGTTGTGATTCGATCGGATTAATTTTGTGAAGGATTTAAATTGCTTGATTTGGGGGATTTTCTTTCCAAAAATGGTGCATTGAGTTGTAATATGAAATTTTTACCCAAATTCTCTTATAACTCGATTTTAGACCCATTCTCTTCAGCTCTATTTCCTATACTAGCAGTCAGGTCCTATTTTTCAACTCCATTATTAATCATAGTCTAGTCCCACATCTCACCATTTTCTATGGTGATACGGTCTCATATAAGTTTTTCTCTTGAAGAAAATAAGATTGAAACAACTGAATTTCAATTCCAAGCAAATGAAATTTAGTTGCATGAAGATGAAATAATATTCAGTGTATGAATTCCTCACATCTGACTGAAGTTATATTGTTGAATTTTAATCAATGTGCATGAATATGTTGTTGACATTTCTTAATGTATGAATTCTGCTATTGTGAACATGTGGAAACACTAGCACTATAAACTATATGTTACTAAAAAAATTAGTATAACTTGTGCATTTATTAACTTAAAATATATGTACGAATTGGGCCTGATTTAGTGGTAAACCGAACTCTCTATAAATGAGAGGTCTAGGGTTCAAAACACACTCCAATCAAGAATTGTGAATATTAGAGAAATTTCTTGATGGGGATTACCCAGGGCCATGGGACCATGTCGGTGGTCCCTGCTGTGGTTTCTCAACCTGCAGGTGGTTCATGATGGTGAGACGTGGTGGTTCTGATTTCAGTGGCAGCGGTTCGTTAGTGATGTAGTGTTTTGGTGTTCTCAGGAGGGCGTCCCTAGCTATTCAAATGGATGGAGTTTCAGGCTCCACTGAGCTTCAATAGATTCAATGGTGGTATATCTTAATTAGGTCATGGAATACGATGTTAATATTTAATTTGGTTGCTTGTATGTAATCTTTTTAAAAAAACTTAAAACATGTATTGTTCAGAATAAAACATGCATTAGAATATATAGTGTAAAATCCTTTCATTAATTAAGAAATTTTGTAACAAAGTAATTTATAACTTAAATTATGAATTGTTTATCTTTCATTATAATGTGCATATATTACTATACAACTAGTTATTAATACAATACACGAAACAGGGAAAACACAATTGCCAGTTTGAAACTTTTACACATGTGTGCATTGTTCAACTTGCAACATGTGCTACATACATTAAACCTTGCATATGTTAAACTAAAAATAGATTTATTATAGTGCTCAGGATATAAAATATGCAATTTTCCAACTCTAGGTATCTTTCTATAAACTTTGCATATATTACCTTACAACATGTATTTCTACACTAAAAATGTATTCATTTCCGATATAGGTGCAGATTTTCTATACTTAAACAAAATAGATGTCACTGAAAGTCTTACCGGAGCCAAAACAAAAAATCAGGAAGCATACATGCTTTGTATAAAAAAGCATGCAAATGCTATTGGTTTCAACTATAGGAAGGACTCTCAACGACTGAACAGTGAAAGGAAAATTCATGAAAAATACTATAAGTGCTCTTGTGCAGGCCAACCGAAGAGATTAAAACCCAACATTATTATCCCTAACTTGTGTGTACAGTAAAGGTTGTTGTGCAAAAAAAGAGGAAAAGAAAAGACCTGATTGCAAAAACAGGATGCTTAGCTGAAATTAGATTCTAGTTAAAACACGATTATTACATAGTGGCTCTTCACATCACAAAAATAGCCATGTGTGAACAAGACCATCCTGGCGGTATCTTATTAGGAGCGAATGAAGGATTACTGGTGATAAGGGAAAGGTCATTATATTAATGGAACAACCAGGTTTAAGACCAACTGTAGGATACATATACATGGCTTTTAAAACTAGTGGAGAAGAAAATTTAGGTCATACAATGAAAGACCACCTCATTTTTGTGAGTCGGGTTTGGATGAAATAAATTGAAAGTGGATTTGCTCAGAAAGTTGTTACACACTTTTGGAAATGAATGACAAGGGAAGATTTCTTCTTCTAATCCAAAATTTGATGAAGGGACACAATTATTTGCGCTATTTTGGAGAGATTCAATGATGCTGGAGGACTACATGCTCTATGGGGATGTCACCATATTTGACACTACATAGAGAACAAAAAAAGTAAAACTTAATTTGTGTGCCAATAATTGAAATCATCAATCACTAGAAGATCACAACGTTTGCTTGTGATTTTCTTGCAAATGAGCTAGCTGATACTTTTATGTGGCTTCCAAGCACATTCAAGAAGTCCATGGAAATAAAGGAATCTATCATAATATTCACAGATCAAGATCCTATAATGGGCAAAGCAATACATGAGTTTGTCATAACTTCTGAAAATTTGTTAATTACAAAATTGAACACTAAATATGTCAGTTAAACACTGCATTTGTTAGCTTACAACATGTATGAAATATCTTATAAGCATGATTAGTTACTTTTAAAAAATTAGATATCCTGAAATTGTTACTTTAAAAAAATTAGATATCCTGAAATTGTTACTTCTGAAAATTTGTTACTTAGAGAACTGAATACTGAATATGGTCCATTATAAACTACACCTATTAGCTTACAGTATGTATAACTTAGTTTATATGGAAAATTAGTTACTCGAAAATTCATGTATCTTTAAACTGTTACAACTTTCATTTTTTTAATACAATTTCTAGATCTTCAAGAACACAAAACATGGTTTGTGTTTATGGCATATAAAATAAAAAATCAATCTAACATTATGGAAAATTGAAGAAAGATGAATAGTTTAAAAATGCTTTGGATAATTGTATGAAAGGATGTGCAGATCCAGCTGATTTTAAAGAGAAAGGAAACTTCATGATTGCCAACTACAAGCTAGAAAATCACATATGGTTTTCGTGATAAATGAAGCACAACATTCAACAAATATATCTTCTCCGCAGGCATTCTATCATCACAAGGAAGCGAGAGTTCCAACAACGCCCTATCCTTCAATGCCAACAAAACAACTACACTCACTCACTTCTTTGAACTCTTCAACCAAACAATCAAACAATGGAGAAGAGATGAAGAAGGCATGAAAAATACATATGCAAAAGCAAAGCCAAATTCTGAAGGAAAAAAATAGGTATGCCTACATTCAGATTATTAAATTACAAGCAATATTAACTAGCTTAGAACCAGTAACTGTTAACCTACTATATGCATTTATTTCTCATATCATGGACTCGTACATATTTCTTAATACTAGACCTGTACATGTTTGATTATATATTGCTTAACTTTTATTTGGCTACAAGTTTGGTTAAGCATGCTGCAAATGTTACACACTTGCATTGTACAACAGTTTTTTTTTAAAATCTCTTTCAATGACAACTAGAATCAAGAAGTGTTTTCAAACCCACTGTCAGGGAAATATGAAGTTAGCCTAGAACATGATGAATCAAGATATGAGACATTCGAATACAAAAATGAAAATTGATTAGTTGAAGTACGATGCAAGTGAAAATGTTTTGAAGTGTCAAGTATGTTTTGATTTCACATTCTTAGAGTATTACACCTCAAATCTATCACTGAAATCCCATAGAAGTACATTCTAAAAAGATGGACAAAAAATGTCAAATCAGAAATACGGGACAAAGTTCTTGGGCAAGGAAAACAACAATTAGAAAACTTCAATGGTGTAAATTCATGGCGGAATCATATGTCCAGCAAATGCTACAATTTAGTACTGAAAAGCATATAACTTGAAGAAATGTTTGACATGTGTTCAACAAGAATAGAATAACTGTTGGCTTTGAAGACTAGTGTTATTGAACAATTAGCCACAAGTAGCCAATGCAACTCCAAAATAATAAGTGCACCTAATTTCTATATTTATAAGGAAACATACAAATATTACTCGATATACTTGAGAAAGTGCAGATATAACCATGAGATAATTTTTAGTGCAAAAACAACCCTAACTACTTTACATAAGTGCAAATATAACCCTAAAGACTATTTTCGGCATTGACTGATCATTTTCGGCCATTGACTGACTGAAAATTACCAAAATTCCCTTTCAACCTAAAGCAAAAAATTGAAAGACAAAAATGCCCTACGTCCACCATCCTCAACCGCTGAACGCCACCACCAGACCACCCATCCGCTGCTCCGCCTCTACCGGTCCACCACCACCTTCCAGCCAACCCCACCACCCCCTCCTGCCCGCTAACCCCGTAGACCAAGACCACCACCCCCGACCACCTGTTTCCGCAGCCAGCCACTGGTCCACAACCTCCTGGCCACCATCTCACCCCTCCAATGGATTTGATTCCTCCAAACCACCACTACCTACCCTAGCCTCATGCCCCCTCCTTCTCTGTCCTAGCCCCCCCCTCACCTTCTCCTTTGCCATAGTTTCACGTCGTCGGTCACAAGATCTCGCCGCTGATCTCAAACTATTATCACCTATCACCCAATCCAGCACCAAAGATCTTTTTCTCAGTAAGCGCGTGAAGCTGGCAAATTTGCTTCCTTCACGAGTGCCCTTTTGCCGATCGGGCTAGGTGGTGATTTGAATTCAAAGGCTCTTGGCGGGGTGGCGATTTGCTCTCTATTGGGGTGTCAATTTACTCTCCGGCGGCTCTAATAATTAAGATAAAGATTTAGATAAGCTGTGGGTGGAAGGTAATTTGAAGATGAAGGAGTTAGGGTTACATGGGTATGAATGTCATTTCAGTACTTTTTGTATTTTTTACAAAGGGGTAAATTGGTCTTTTCATAATAATCCAGCCTCAAACTACCGTAAAAGTTATATTTGCAAATAAACTACGTGTCTAGGGTTATATGTGCACTTTCGTGAATTATATAGGGTTATATATGCACATTACTCTAATCTATAAATTGCATTTGTTTATCTATAAGTTCAGCATATCATAACAATGAACTATGTAACATAATTAATTTTAAACTTAGTATTAATAAGAAAACAATCAGTACCTCTTAAAATTCAATATGCGTTATTTTTATACAACCTTCAGCCATAAAATCCAAAAACATCATTTCAAAGTCACTTAACCAATCAACCATAACATGCTAAAACATTGTTTCAACCATAAACAAACCAATCTCAAAATGTACTATTTATAGTCCATGAAATTCAAATCATCCAAAAACAATTATTCAAAGACATCAAAACAATTCTTCAACTTCAAAGGTATGGATTTGCAATTCCATCAATCCCAAGGGAGAATGTAGAAAACGAGGAATGGGTTTTCTTCATAAAATATTCAATCATCTTATCAACCAACTCATGTGTCATCAGGTCTTACATAACTTCATGTGTGGTCAGGACATGCTCAAAATCTTCATTTGAGACTCATGGTTGCACAATGGGATTAGCATTCACTTTCTCAAGATTTTGCACCAAAATTCACATAACAACCTCTATGCATCATTTGAACACGAGACAAGCCTTATGAAGGGGCTGGAAAAAATGCAAAAAAAATAAATCAGTCTAACAAAAGAATCTGAAACTCACAAAATCAAAAAACAAAACAATATGAACTACAAATTGCACTATTAACATTATAACTTTGATAATTTTAGAAATAACATGCAATATTTTTAAGTCATAATCAGAACTTTACTAAAAAACTTACATTATTGGCAGCTTTATCAATATTCTCATTGGTCATCAAACCACTTGGAATGGGGTATGAAATGATTCCTGATTCCTGACTCCTGAGCATGGCCATCAAAACCAACATTTGAAGGACGAAACCCCTCAGATTCCTGGCGCCTACTTTTCTCTTTCAGTCTGTCATCCTTGCTTAAAGGATACCCACCCTCAACCATAACTCTTTTATCATACCTAATCTTCTTAAGAACAAGAACCCTCTTCAATAAAGATTTGTTTGACCAATGCATGTATAGTGGTAATCTAATAGGATCAGACTAACGTCTAAAGGGAAACATGTACATGTACCCTAGCAATATCACAAAGACACAACCACTAACAGACAATGCATTTTTTCTATCAAATTTAAAAATGCAAACTCCCTCACATATACAATTCAACAATAAACCACACCAAGCAAGATGCTTAATGGTTCCAATATTTTCTAATGCACCCACAAGTTTCATGTCTACCAAATTCCTTATAGTCAGGGCCAGGAAAGCACACATCACATACATAACAATGTACATTTTTTAAAAAAATCACCACCACTACTCAGTTTTATGATTTCACTAAAAATATTATTCAATCTGACATGGCCATTGTTATCAACACCCAACTCAACCCTCCATTTACCCCTAATATCTACATCTTTAGACACACCCATCCTGTTGTTCTTAACCAAACCAACAGGACATCCCAAAATCCTAGGAAAATAAAAGATATCATAAACATCATCCATACCAACTATGAACCTGCAGGTGGATACTTCCTGAATGCAGCCCGCGTGATCAAACCTCTCAACTAGCCAAGGGATGATTTAAACAGGAAGGAATATTATTTCAAAGTGTAGTAGTCCACCAAAGCCTATTTCTTCAACGTGTCTCTTCTGCTCAGAAGTGAGGTTGTTGATTGCAACCTTCAGCTTCGCAGGACAACAACTGCTATAGATTTTTTTTAGAAAACCTAAAACATAAAATTCAACATGAATGCAGTAAGCATACACATGAATACTAATAAGTGCATCATTTAAGAAAATAAATACAAGCTCAAAAATAACATTTTTAAAAATAATTTTTGAGAAACAACATTTTGATAGGCATAATTAACATATGAAACATGTAAGATAAATAAATACATTTTCTTATTAAGTATGGAACTGAAGACATGCATATTATGAATAATAAATAAACCCTTAATACTAACAAATGCAACATTTTATATTAAAATACATATTATATATATATTGGAAGAACGGTGTAAACAAAACAAAATAAAACATACATGTTACCATCTTCATCAACACATTTAACAATCTGCTTCTTCGGACGACTGCACTGTTGTTTAACATGTTTTCCCTCAACAAAAACATATGCCTTGACAATAACTTTTTTTTTCTCCAGAAGATGACGCTCTACTAACCATGTCATCCGTTTTCCTCTTCACACAAGATTTTTTTCACAACATCCTGTTGTCCATTTGAGGACTTCCGATTAGGGATGATATGGGTCCAGGACCCGACCCAGAACCACAGGATCTAGACCCATTAGGTCGGGTATGGGTCCAAAAACATTAGACCCATCGGGTCCGGGTCTAAAATACTAAGATCCAGACCCAACCCAGACTCAACCCGTAGACCCATATAAGCCTATATATATATAATTCTATCCAAATTTCTAAATTACTTTCATATTCTCTTTGTGTTTTTATTTCAAATTCAACAAATAATATGTATTGTATATTTTGGTATCTTGAAAATTTTAATTTTAATACATATTGAACTTTAATTATTTGCATGTAAGATAATATATATTTATTTAGTGATAAAAAAAATTAGATCCATTTAGGACCCGTTTTGGATCCAAGACCCGTTTAGACCTATCAAATTTAGGTACGGGTCTAAAATTTTCAGACAGGTCTGGATCTTACTAGACCCAATCTAGACATAGACCCAGACCCGACTCATGATTATCCCTAACTATGACTACGCATACATCAAGATATGTCAGATTTGGATGTACTTATAGATAAAAGCCGATCACTTTTACCAATACTTGAATATTCAAAAGCTAAATGAATTTCTAGGAAAGAAAGTTTAATTGCGAACCAATTAATTAACCCAATTTTAACAAGTCAGTTTTTCGAATATGTATTCATGGAATTCAACCAGTGCTGGAATCAGATCAAAATTTTAAGAGGGGTGAGTTTTACATTTTAAAAAAATGAGTAAAGTGCCAAAATAACCCTTACTTTATGGTAAAAGTGTCAATATAATTCTATAAAATCAGAAATGCTAAAATAATCCCAACTTTAGAAAATATGTGTCAATATAACCTTGACATGCATTGACTTTAATTGTCAACCCAAAAAAATAATAAATTAAGGAAATGACCATTTTATCACTGGATTAAAAAAAGAAAACAAAAGAGCAAAGTGCAGATATAACCCTACATCATTGACGAAAGTGCAGATATAACCCTGCTATTTTCGAAAGTGCAAGTATAACCCCACATAATGAGAAAAAGTGCAAATATAACCTTTTCAGACAATTGGATGCCGAATTTTGGTGGAAAGTCCAATTTAGTCCAATTTACCCTTGACGGTATTTGTTAAAAAAATTGAAAAACTCCAAATGAGGAATTGACCGTATTGCCCCCATTTTAGCTACAGTAAATTGGAGCTTGAATCAGCGAGGGAGCTTGACTCAGAGAGGGGGCGGGCGGCGAGCTATATTGCTGCGATTCGCCGGCGAGAGAGCTTGAATTGGAGAGGGGTGGTAGGAGGTTGAACGCTGATTCTCACTTCGCTATGCTCATCGACTTGTGCATCGGCGAGCTCTGTTGATTCGATTCGCCGGCGAGGGAGATTGAATCAGAGAGGGGCGAGGGGAGCTTCGAACCCACTGGCGCACCTCGGGTTC
>JAULKK010327545.1:0-11069 GCA_032355705.1 Rubia peregrina | reverse complement strand
ATCTAGAAAGGGAGAAAGCCTAATGTTTCATACTTTCATGTCTTTGGCAGCAAGTGTTATATTCTCAGGGATAGAGAACAGTTGTCTAAGTTCGATAGTCGCAGTGATGATGGAATTTTCTGGGATATTCTGTGAACAACCGTGCTTACATGGTTTACAACATCAACACTAAAAATATTATGGAGTCTATAAATATGATTGTTGATGATTCTGATGAAAAAAATGTGTCAGGAGAAGAAGAGGATGAACCAACCCTAATTCATGTTCCAATACAAAACAATTCGACTGACCAGTGAGTAGATGTTGGACCACCAGAAGGATCCAAAAATATGGATAACTTAGAAGATAGTGATGTTGGAACATCAATTCTGAGCTCTCCACCCCATGTTCCAACACGGGAGATACCTAAATCTAGCACTAAGAGAACTCGTGCGGTACCACATGGAACTTGCTGGGTTATAGTGTTTCATCTCACTAATTGAACCCAATAACTATGAAGAAGCCCTGTTTGATGAGTGTTGAATTATGGCCATGCAAGAAGAACTCAGCCAATTTGAAAGGAATGATGTATGGTGTCTCACACCTCGTCCGAAAGGCATTAATGTTATTGGAACCAAGTGGATTTTCAAGGACAAGTCAGATGCTGATGGCCCAATTACTCAAAATATAGCTAGACAGGTAGCTCAAGGATATACTCAAGTGGAATGAGTTGATTTTGATGAAGCGTTTGCACCAGTTGCCAGGTTAGAATCTATTTGGATTTTACTTGCTATTTCCTGCACTTTGGATTTTACATTGTACCAGATGGATGTCAAAAGTCCCTTCCTAAATGGTGTGGTGAATGAAGAAGTCCATGTTAAGCAACCTAAAGGATTTGAAGATCCTCACTATCCACATCACGTGTATAGACTCAAAAAGGCACTGTATAGTTTGAAACAAGCACTCAGAACATGATATGAGCTACTGACTAACTTTCTTATTAAGAAAGATTATTGTCGAGGGGATTAGATCACACTTTATTTGTGTCAGATAGATCATCAAAACTTTAGATTGCTCAAATTTATATTGATGATACTGTTTTTGGATGTACTTCACCACTATGGTACATGATTTTGTCACTCTAATGCAGGATGAATTTGAGATGAGCATGGTTGGCGAACTCACCTATTCTCTAGAACTTTATGTAAAGCAAGAAAATAATGGATTATTCATTAATCATAGTAAATATGCTATGATTTTGGTAAAGAGGTTTGGCTTAAGCAAATCTCGATCAGTTCGAACTTCGATGGGAACATAGAAAAATTGGGGAAAGATGATAAATGTATTGCAACTGATCAGAAACTGTACAAAAGTATGATTGGGAGTTAACTGTATCTTACAGCCAGTCAGCCAGATATAAGTTTCAGTGTGGGGCATGTGCGAGATTTCAGGCTAATCCGAAGGAATCACACTTGACTGCATTCAAAAGGATGATTCGATATGTTAGTGGGATTTATGAGTATGGAATTTGGTATTCTAAGATTCAGGACTCAGTTCTCATTGGCTACAGTGATTCTAATTGGGCAGGTAATACAGATGATCGCAAAAGTACTACTGATGGGTGTTTCTTTATTGGCACAAATTTTGTTTCTTGGTATAGTAAGCAACAAAGCTCTATTTCCTTGTCATCTGCTGAAGCTAGATATCTTCCTACTGGAAGTTGCTGCGCACAATTTTTATGGATGAAACAAATGTTGAGAGATTATGGTATTCATCAAGGGCCTCTTAAAAATTTATGTGACAACAGAAGTGCTATTGATATCTCTAAGAATCCAGTTCAGCATTCTCGAACTAAGCACTTTTATATATGACACCATTTTATTTGAGATCTTGTTGAAAGGAATGAAGTTATGGTGGCCTATGTTGCACATCAAAGCAATTTACTGATATTTTCACAAAACCACTGGACTCTACCACCTTTGAGCTACTCATGAAACACTTAGGTGTATGCCATATTTAAGGTACCCTTTTTTACAAGCTTTATTTAGCTTTGGATTTTTTCTTATCTTTGTGTATAGAAAAATAGAAAAAGAAAAATATAGAAAGAAGAAAACCACAAAAATATGGTTGTGGTGCTTGCATGTTGGAATATGGAAAGTTAATTTGTGCAAAGATAATGGTATAGATGATTTCTGACGGCTGGTGGGTGAAAAGGTAATTATATCCTTGGAAAGAGAAAAAAGCAAGGTGCAGTTTTAGAGAAAAAGGAAAGTAAAATTTTCAAATTTTAACTTTCCATCTTCTTGTCACTTTACCTCTCTCCCGCAACCTCTCTCCCCCTATATTTTTTCCATCTTGTTGTTTTGATTTCTTGTGTAAAAACCCTACGACGGAGAGGTTGAAAGTGATTAGGAGTCTCAAAACATAGCTTGCAGCATTACCAAATTGTCTATCCACCGAACTCAACATGGAGAAGAGCAGTGTGTTTAAGAAACTTTTTGGTAAACCCGAGTAGTAGATAAACCTCACCGAGAGAAACATGCTAAAGCCATGGGATAGTGTTCAAGAACCAGGGGTTGAAGTTGTACGGTCACCCCTATTTCCGCCAATACATGATTCATCTCTGCCAGTTAAAATCAAGGTATTCTAGGATAAATTCTTTATCTTTAATGGTCAAACTTTCAAGTCACTTGATGACTGTATGAATAAAAGGTAGACTTGATGGGGTATAAGTCATTGTTCTGAAAGATAAGTGGTTATGATTTAAGCTATCTGTTAAAGGGGATTATAGGAGAATATGATGGAAAGAAGGGTATGTGCGCTTATACAACTGCTTCTGGACCTAGAAAGCTTAGGCTGAGAAGGATTAATGAGTGGCCGGGAGGAACTGAGTGTGCTGAGCTTCTCTAATTATAAAGCTATTCAAATTTTTAACTCTTCTATTTATTAGAATTTGGAAAGTTTGAGGAATGCTCCCCACCAGTTATTGAGATTGTGGATGATGAAGAATATGGTTTTGAGATGGAGATTGATGATACCGTTACCACTGATGTTCAAACATCAGTAAATGAAGAAGACTATGACTTGGGTGGTGGATCTGACCATGATCCAACACTAGCTGAAAATGTAGAAGTTGATGAGAATGAGCAAGTTTTGACTCCTGAGGTGGAAACAGGGGGAGAAGATGCTGCTGTTGATGATGTTCCAACATTAGATCAGCATGATGAAGAATAAGAGGTTGAGGAAATAGGCCATGGTCATGATGATGTTCCAACATCAAGTTACCTGAACAATAAGGAAATTGAGGTGATTGAGGTTGATGATGTTCCAATAAAGGGACATCCAGTGGAAGATCTTGCTAATACCAGTGATGAAGTACTAGAAGAGTTTGTGCAATCAAGCCCAGGAGATCCATGAGGAAAGTTAAAGAGACTGTGTCAGAACCAGCACAATCAGAGAGGAAACCGAAGAAAGTAAACAAAGAAGCACTATCTGGAAAAGATGCTCTAATGATGATTTCTTCAGCGAGGATCGTCAGGATAGTTGAAAGACCATCATCAGATGAAACATTCTATCAGAGAGACCCCTAGATATAAAGTCCTATAAACCAAGTGGCTTTACAGTCTTCCTTGATTACTTGGGGTACACATCAGCAACCATTGTGTTCAGGAAGTATAACAGGGAGTTGGTATAGGAGTTCTATTCCAATATCATGGCAGAGAACTTAGATGTTGAGTCTGATTGGTATGGATGGGTGTATGTACTAGGAAAGGTCATAGATTTCTCTGCCCTGGGTTTCTCTCTCTTTATTCTCATTGCCCCATTAGGCTGATCGAAGCTACTCAGTCTTTATCCAAGTAATACCTTAAACTTATTTCTGTTGATCACTTCTCTAATTTGGAATCCATTCCATTATGTATTAGATTACAAACTCCTTCTTCCTTGACATCTCCATCTCATTCTATGACGGGCCCTTGTAGCAGGTTTGTACCTGAAGGTTATAGTATTTAATCCTTGGACAAGGATATAGTTTTTAGTTTAACAGACATTGAATATGTCGGTATATATATGCATTCGCTTAATCTTCCTAGCCGTGTTCAAGAATGGGTGGTATTGTTGGGTATTATCTTGAAGTATATGCTACTCAGTGTGAATGACCTTGAGTTGGATTGGAGAAGACTTTAAAAGACACTCAAGACTCTGTCCTTGTTTAAAAGAATTTTTTTGCTGAAAAAACATCCTTATTCAATAGTTGAGCATGGTTAGAATGGTTGGTCAGTAAGAGTAGGCTAAGAATTTCGCTAAGCAAGGCCCGCGAAGCTCATAAAAAAACTCTTATAATTGATGAGAAGTGCTCTCACATCGACGATTTATTGGATCGATTTCAGGAAAACAAAATGAGTGTGATCACCTGTATTCTTCTTTGGCTGGGTGGCAGAGTAGATTTGATGAACAATTTGCTATAAATACTCAGCTTCGTAGTGAGAATGATCAGCTTTGTGCTGAGTGTAATCGTCTTGACTCATGTATGCACCAGCTTGAACAAACTTGTGTTGATTACAAAGATATGCTTCTGACCCTTCCAACATCGCCTCGTGGGTCTACTGGTCATGAAGATCTTATTATGAATATCGGCGGGCAGAGGATTAATTTGTCTGAATCTGGTCGATCGTATTTTCACCGACTAGAGGACGAAGTGCAAAATTTGATTGGCTACAAATGAGAATTATCAAAATACTGTTGATGTTATGAGTATGCAGCTTGACCACAAGGAATTCGGCCCTATAACTAATTTTAAGGCTTACTATGCAAGGTATCTGGGTCATATGGAACGTAAAGGTCTAACGCGTCATCCTGCCTATTTGTACATGAAATGGTGGTATGAGTATGACCTAGACGAGGAGCACGAGGCTGAGCATTATCATCACGAGGCTGAACAATATCATTGCGAGGTTGAGCAATTTCGTCATTGTGGCTGCTCATCTTTTGGGTCATCTCGTGCATAAAGGTGCATATAGTTTTTTCCTAAATTTGATGTACTAGTTTATTTTTTTGGAATATCTCAACCAGTACTTTTATGTTATATTGATTTTTACTTTGGAATCTAGTTCGTTTGTTGTCAATTAATATAAATTGTTATGCTCTTTGCATTTTCCCTTGTTCATTTTTATGTAAGAGATCTATTGCTTTCGTAATTAAGGTCTTAAACTTTTACCATGTTGTTTGGTTCTATCGTTGATATTGTTGGCACATTTGCCTTTTTTGCAAGATCTATAGCTTGCAAAATTAAGAATTTGTATTGTGCAACCCTGTAATAGCTATTACTTGCTTTTTTCGCTGTTCTTCGTAGGCATATATGCTGTTTTGCAAGATCTATGCCTTGCCTAGTGTACAAAGTTGTAAGATCTATAGCTTGCGAACTCGAGAGATTGTATTGTGCAAAATGCAAGATCTATTTCTTGCTTACATTGCAAATTTTGTAGGCATATATGCCTTTGAAATATCTATGGCTTGCAAAAGTAAGGTCGCGAAGTTGCAAGATCCATAGCTTGCAAAATCCAAAAGTTGATTTAAGTAAAGGACATGGAAAGTTAATTTCCTCAAAATACTATTTTATATTATAATGCACGCCTGCGATAATATCGCTTTCTGAACTAAGCAAAGATGCGAACATCACCAATGATCATCTCATGGCTCCTATACAATCTGGATTTTTCCTATTCTCCAGCTTGGATCTATACATAAAACTTTCTTCATTTGATCACATGCCAAGTATTGGGGTTGTTGCTGCCATTCAATCTTTCTAACTCATAGCAATTGGATTGGATCGGTGCATTTTCACTATCTTGTACAAGCCTTCCTATTTTGGGCTTAGCTTTCCTTTTTTATTTTGCCGAGCTTGCTTCGTTTTTCCGTAGCACAAGATCACCAATTCAAAATTGTGTCTCATTGACTTTCTGATTGTACGCTATGGACATCCTTTCTTTATATCTCACCTCTGTGATCGTTGCCCATTGTATTTTCTCTTCGAGGTTGTCTAAATCCAACCTCATCATTTGGGGATTATTGTCCTACTTTTATTCTTCAACTCGAAGGCTTGAGTTCTCGATTTTCACTAGTATTACTTCCTCATGACCATAGACTAGACTGTATGGAGTTTCTCCTGTTTCTTGTAAAACAGTTTTTCTGTACGACCATAGGGTATTGGGTATCTCGTCCACCCAACAGTTTGCTTCCCTTCCAATATTTTTTGGATACCCCGAACTACTGTCCTGTTGGTTACTTCCACCTGACCATTTGCTTGAGGGTGAGCTACAGATGTGAACTTCTGTGTAGTTCCTAACTTTGAGCAACATTCAGTAAAGGTCCCATTTGTGAATTGTGTGCCGTTTTCTGTGACGATAGTTTGTGGCACCCCAAAATGACAACCTATATTCTTCCAGATGAACTTTCTTGTTACTTCTGCTCTGACTCTTTCTAATGGCTTCTCTTTTACCATTTCGTGAAGTAGTCAATAGCCATAATTAAGAATCTTGCATTTCCAGCACCCTTTGGAAAAGGTCCGACTAGATCGATTCCCTATTTATAAAATGGCCTAGCTCCATACATTCCTGTTAAATAACCCATAGTTTATGCTATATCGAGGCATTGATCTGGAAACTTTTTCACTTCATCACAAAGTTGTACACATTGAACATAGTTGGCTAATAGTAACATGCTCGAATTATCTTCTTCGCAATTGTTCTAGACCCTTGATGCATTCCACACAATCCTTCATGCACTTCTTTTAAGATTTTTCCTCCTTGCGATGGTCTTATACACTTTATCCATGGAGATAAGAAACCTTTTTTGTATAAGATTCCTTCTTCATAGGCATAGTTGTGAGATCAAAATTCCAATTTTCTGGCTTGTATCTTGTCTACTGGCAACTTTCCTCTTGCAAAGTAATAATTTAGTGGTTTCATCCAATTTAATTCTTCTGTCTGCACCGTTGACATAGTTGTTATTACTGTACTTCTGACAGGGATGACCTCCCATTTCACATCCTTGTGTCTGACCAATGAATCGAATCCAGCTGCCGCTAGCTTGCTCAAGGTGTCTGCCTTTGTGTTTTCACCCCTTGGTAAATGTTGAATATCAAAGTATTCAAGTTGGGCAATGAGTTGACGAACTCTTCCTAAATACTTATCAATTGCTCTTCTCGCACTTTATAGTCTTCCCGCACTTGCTAGACCACTATTTATCTGTGAATCACTAAAGGCCCTAATACTTTTGACCTTCATTCTGATTGTAAGATCTAAGCCACATATTAAAGCCTCATTTATATACAGCCTTATTATTGGTGAGTTGAAAGTTGAAACGAAGTGAATATTTGTGCTCTCCTTCTTCTGGATCAACTAGTAGAATTATTACACCGTAACCTTCTTTGATGGATGCTCCATCAATGAAAAAATTCTATGCAATGTCTACCAACATGGATTTTCCCTTGTCGATTCCAAGATTTTGTTGCGTATTTGCCTCTTATGCATCTGCGCTTGTCATCTATGCAATGAAATCTGCCAAGGCTTGTGTTTTGATTGCAGTTCGAGGTTGAAACTGGATCTTATATTGTCCCAATTCAAGAGCCCAGTTGGTCATTCTACCAGATGATTCAGGCTTACTTAGGATATTCTTGATTTGGTAATCGGTATAGATGATGATCCCATGAAAGTGGAAATATGTTTGCAGTCTCCTTGCTGAATATACCATAGCTAAAGTTAACATTTCAACTGGAAAGTACGCCCTTTCTGCACTTTGTAGTATTCTGCTAATGTAGTACACTGGTACTTGTTTTTGCCTTATTTACACACCAAAACTGAGAAACCGTGATTCGCCATGTACAAATATAGGTTTTCTCCAGGGATTGGTGACTTTAGTGTTGGTAATGTATGAAGTTTATCCTTCAAGGACTCATATGCTTTCTAACTTTCACTACTCCAGCTAAACTTTTTGGCCTTCTTCAAAATTTCAAAGAGTGGAAAATTTTTCTCAGCTGGCTTTGAAACAAATCTACTAAGCGATGCTAACGATCCCATTAAATTTGTACTTCCTTTACTGTTCGTGGCTACGTCTTCTGGGTTCATTAATATTTGGTGATATCCCTTATACGCATCCAAGAAAGGTAGGACTTCCTGAAGCTGCTTTAACTAGCTGATCAATTTTAGGCAAATGATAACAGTCATTTGGGCATGCCTTATTTAGATCAGTGAAGTCTATAAACATTCTCTACCTCACGTATGCCTTCTTTACCATTAATGAGTTTGCTAATCATTTCAGATAGATTACCTCCTTTAAAATCCCAGCCTGGAGCAACGCTGTTACTTCCTCTTTAATGGCCTTCTGTCTATCACTAGCGAAACTTCGCTGATTTTGCTTGATTGGTTTGTCTGATTCACTGATAATTAGAGAATAAGTAGCAGTTCCCGGGTCAACTCCTCTTATATTTTGTACACTCCATGCGAATGTATCTTTGTGACTTCTCAGGATTTGTATAACATTTTCTTTCTCAAGGTTTGGAAGATGTTTTCCTATTTTGACACACTTAGAGGAGTCTTCATCATCCAAAACGACCACTTCAGTCTCTTCTCCCAAATCTACTGGAGGATCCAATTGCTTGAGCAAGACACTATCTGAGATAATGGTAACCATTTTTGTTTGCTCCACATTCTTTCCTGCTTTCATCGCAACAACCATACATTGCCTGGTTGTTTGTTGGTTTCCCCTTATTGTTACGATTCCTGCCAGAGTTGGGAGCTTCATTACTAAGGGGTATGGGGACCATATTGCCTTTGCTATATTCATCCAAGGCCTACCGATGATGACATTAAATTGACTTGGTGCACTCATAACCACGAAATCACACATGATTGTACAGTTTCTATCATTTTCACCTATTGTAACATGCAGTTGTATGTTTCCCAAAGGTGTCTCCGCTTGTCACGTAAATCCTATGAGAGAGGATGTGGACTTCTTTAAGTCAGTTTTCTTGAACCCAACTTATCGAAGCAATCCACAAATAAAATTTTGAATGCGCTCCCATCATCCACAAACACCCTATGAACTGTTGCATTTCTAATCTTAGCGATAATGACCATTGGGTCATTATGAGGTTAAGCGTTGGAAACTGAATCCTTTTCGCTAAATGTGATTGTGTCGTTTGAGCGAAATCTCTTGTCAACATGCTCTTGCAGTGATGAATACCTAGCCTTGGCTTTCCAGGTAGGGATGATCATGGGTCTAGGATTCTACCCAGACCTATAGGGTCTAGACCCGTTGGTTCGGATATGAGTCCAAAAAATTTAGACCCATCGAGTCCGGGTTTGGATTTTAAAAAATAGGTCTGGGTCCGGGTCTAAAATATTAAGACCTAGACCCGACTCAGGCCCGATCAGTAGACCCATATTACCTTAACTATACATATTAATTATCCTAATTTCTAAATTACTTTCATATTTTCTTTGTATTTTTATTTTTAATTAAACAAATAATGTGTATTGTATATTTTTTTCTTGAAAAATTAATTTATATCCATAATGAACTTGAAATATTTGTATTTAAGATAATACATATTTAATTTAGTGAAGATTTTTTTTAAAGAAAAAGTTATACCCATTTAAGACCCGTTTTGGACCCATCGCGTCTGGGTATAGGTCTAACATTTTTAGACCATTCCGGTCCAGTTGTGTCTGGGCCTAACTAATTTTTTTAGGGTCGGGTCTGGGTTTTATTGGACCCGACCCAGACCCGACCCACAATCATCAATAGCTGCACAAATTAGCAGGGCCCGCGTAAGGCCTTTGATTGGGATCATGTAAATTTGTACGGGTCGTGGTATCGACTTTGCATGGACCATGCATGGCTGATGATGGGCTCATGCACTACTCGTGGCGGCCAGCTGGTTCACCCGATTGCCACCGTCTTCTTTTCCTAGCCTTTTTGAACTTTGAATCTGCCTTTTTCATGCACAATCCTATTTACTTCTACACTTTGGAGTCTGTGACCTTCAATCTACTACCATCCTCGTGAATGGGCTTTGATATCTTATACCATCCTTGCGAATGGCCTTCAAATATCTTCTACCAACGCCGCGGATGACCTTCTACAAAATGATGATGAAAAGTACTCACGAGCAACCTAATTGTAAGATCACATAGGAGAATCTCGGTACTCGTGAATACAAAGTGCCATTAGTTTCAATTAAGTCTACAAAACTCGAGATTTAGATAAGAAATCTAATAAAGGCCGTCTAAACCATTTGTTGTGTGAAGCTAACTAAAACTAGCAATGAAACAAAGAAAACATGTTAATAATTGTGCCGAATGCATTGGTTAATGCATGCATTAAGGTGCACATGAATCCCTCCACACTTAAACTTTTACTCGTTCTCGAGTAAACAAAAATGAGAAAAAGATCCATAATGTAGCATACATAGATGAATTAGCTTATACATTAAACTTATTCCTAAACTACCCTAGTTCCCCTAAGATTGTAAGAATCTCACAACTCTTAATCTCCCCCGAAGATGCTAAAGTAACCTATCTACCAAAAATACATAAAAGAAAAAGTGGAAAAAAGGAAAAGTGGAATGATAAGTGCTAAACTAGCTTACTAATCCGAAGAAACCACCAAAGACAATCAAAGAGATGTTGATGAAGAAACCATCAAGGATGGCCAAAAGATGTTGATGATGAAACTGCCATAGATGGCTAAAAGATATTCATGTTTTGTTCCAATTTCTCTCATTTTTCCTAGGAACCCTTTAAGGTTTTCATCCTAGCATTCACACACGTTGAGCTCACCTCTCACCTTTTTTTCACACAGCCTCTCATTTTGCCTAGGTTTTCCGACCTAGCTAGGTCTAGCATCTCATTTTTACCTAGGTCTTTCGATCTATCCAGGCTTTCTTCCCATTTTTACCTATGTTTACCTTTTAGGTTTCCAACTTAGCCGCGTATATATATACTCCCTTCGTCCCACTATTAAGTTTCGAATTGTTTTTTCACGATCTTCAATGAGCATGTTTGACCGTAAATATTTCTAGTTGTATATAA
>JAULKK010327516.1:0-11071 GCA_032355705.1 Rubia peregrina | reverse complement strand
TAATTGTTGGATGGGATTAGTAAGTGGCACAATCTTGTGAAAAACAGCTAACTAGCTAAGACTGTAATAGCAAGATATGGAATAATTGAGTGTGAATTGCTAATTGCGAATAATTGGGTAATTGCTATATCGGGTTCTTTTCATTCTTAATGATATCAAGCTGTGTTCTAGTTTAACGAATACTTTCTAGGGATATTTTGGTAAGGGAAATGATTAGTTAATTATAATTGATTAACTTTCGATAAAGTAAGAAAGAATTGGGAGGGTTCAGCAAATACTTTCCATCCTATAACCGATAGATGTGTAAGAATTTATTTATTATTACGCCTAAGATCGATATGAACTAGCATGAGTTATTCTTAGCCGATATCATTTAAATATATTATTCATCATCTTTTTAGATTCTGTATTTGTGATTTTAGTACTAGAATCATTTTAAAAAATTAAGGCGCGGTGGCATCACCAAAGAGTTTTATGAATTAGTTGGAAAAAGAAATTAAAATTATTGATTTTTTCTCCTCGTGGGATCGACCCTGCTTACCATTGTACTAATTAGTATTACTGAGTTTGCAGGTATTTGGTGAGTAAACGATGCTCACCACTAACGTCCCATTGAATGTAACTCCTTAGACTGAGCTTTAAGTGAAGGCCAGGACTTAAGCATCACACTCTCCCCTGTTAATAGGTCCAAGTGTTCGAGGTTTATTTGATAATTGAGAACTTACCACGCGATGTCTGATCCTCTAGTTGAGCTTCTTGATGATGAGTTCCAAGTACTTTCGGATCCCTCTGATCCTTCGATTGAGTTGATGGACCTGGAAGGGGATGCAGAGAGATCGGAGGTTGCACCCGAATCAATCACTTATGAAGCAGAAGCTAAAAACATTGAATACTATACTGTCTCTGGGAAAAATCCTCGTTTCGATATCATAGTTTTTCATTCACATATCAATCCTCCATATTATATATCTAGCCAAAATTGCCTCAAATCTACCTCGCAACAAGGTTCCCGTTGTCCTTAAGTCTAACGGAAAAAGCTGAAGCTTGGTTTACAATGGTCACAATAGTGCAAAAGTATTGGAGCTCACGAACTTGAGAAAGTTTAGTACTTTCCAGTTTCGTAACGTGCTTCTTGGAAAAATCAATAAATTCCTTATCAGCAACCCTATTACTACCTAGTATTGATCATTTGGACCGACATTCGCCAGTGTGATGTGGTATTTTCCCTAATCCTAGTCCTAGCTACACAACTAGTATAAAGGTCAAAAGTGTGATAACATTTAGCTTGTTGAATTTGTTAAGAGGATTAAAAGGAAGAAACACAAATCTTTAACATTCAATTACTTTCCATCCTAATCTGATAAAAGTAGGAGGATGGAGAGTTAATATTTAGCTTGTTTAATTTGTAAAGATAAAATTATTCAACTTTATTTTTCTTTCACATGGAGTTTCAATATGTTCCTATTTTAAGCATTGTTTCAATTTTTGCCATGACGACAAGAGCATAACATTCACTTCTCACGACTAAAGTCATAATTAATGAACTCATCCAAAAAACCTTATAAATTTATTACTAAGTTGACATACACATGCTTACGCCTCTCGATGATACGATATATCTCTACAAATTAATTGATGTGCAAAAAATATAGTTCCACACAATTTATACTTCTACAAGTACTACAACTAGTGCATTCAACATCAAATTACTACAATCCTTAACGTACTATATCACATTACTATATTGAAAGCATATCCAAAAAATATCAAATTCATAAACATGGCATTAACTACATCAATGAATTCTACCCAAGAAACTCATTTTCATGTCTCTAATGCAAGACACATTACATGATCCTATACACTACTGGAAGATTGGTCTTTGCTTACATGTTATTTAGGACACTTTTAAGTTGATGTCACAATACAAACCTATAGTGACATTAATTCAATAACCATGGAATGCTTCTCCTTGATAATGTCTACATGCAGTGTTAAAAATAATGTATTAATACTGTCTTATTAAGATAATTTTGGAAGTATATATGTTTACATCTTATGAACTTGTGGTAATAAAGTAGTTTTAAGACACGAATAAATATAGTAGTGGAGAAGAGAAGAAAAAACCTATATTTTGACTATTGTCAATAGAAAACATTTTATGACATAACTTAGTAGATGTGCAAGATATCATTTAATAAAGGGAAATGTGTGCAAAATTCTTTGATGACATTAAGTAAAATGAATTTAATTTTTTTTAACATTATGTCATCATATGTTGTCAATAAGAACAGTGTAGGTATGATGTCTTAATACTAGTATTTTAAGAAATTTTCGAAAAGCCCATATTACCGACACCTTAAGAATTTATGGTCATTAATATATTGTTAAGATGTGAAAAGCATGTAGTAATAGTGAATTGAAGTAAAAAGAAATTTTTAATACTTTTTCAAAATATCAAATGTGGGGAAAACCTTTTACGACATAAGAAAATAATTTTCAAAGGCTTATTTTGAGAAACTAAAATGTATGGAAATTATATTATGACTTTCACTTAATAAGTAATGGAAATTAGTTGTGGAAGATGTGACAATATATTACCAGAGGAATCAAGCTATTGTCTTATCTTAAATGCTTGCTATTTAGGACAATATATGGAAATTGTCTTAATCATAGTATATTAGTATGTTAGGAGTTAAAAGATTACTATTTAAGTAGTTACTATATATTGATTAATTTTGTTAATTATAAAAGGTTATTGGCGGTCTTTTCCTTTTGAGATCTGATAGCCTGACCAAAAATCAGTTCATCATCGGAAAAGAAGTTCAAAATTGTGTAAAATTTTCATCCATTATTCACTTTGTTCTTCCTCTCAGATAGTAGCGTGACTTCAGGTATGTTCTTCTTGTTAGCGTATTATAACCGGATAGCATCAAGACACTGTTCTTAACTATTCATCCCCCAGTTTTTCAGATACATTAGCTTTTTTCTTCCAGAATCAATGTTGGCATCTTCTTTGCTATTTTAATACTCTCTAGCGGTCTTTTAGGAGTTTCGATTCTTGCAGGTAATTCCTTGTTTCAATTTCTAAATTCATTATTTTTGTGGTTGCTACTGCAATTTTCTACCATAATCAATGATTCTGAAGCTATGTGTTTTGGTATTTTTATGATGCTATGTGTTTTGTTGATGTGTTTACCCGTGTCTATGGTTCTGATGCTGCTTTGTTATAGTTAATTTTTATGCATTTTCCCAAGCTTTTAGTTACTGCAATTTTGTGAAATCTGCTGCGTTTGCTTCACATATGATATATATATATATGTGTGTGTGTGTGTGTGTGGCATATCTGATTCTCTATTGGTATCTACATGATTCTATGGGTTCAAATTCTACATAGTTTCATTCATAGTGTACAAAGTATGTTGGTAACGTTCTCTAGGTTTTGTATAGTTGAGGCTAACCAAATAGATATCAATATGTTGGATGAGAAAATAGGTCTATTTCCCTTGATCTTGTTTGTATAAGGTAATCAGTTAGATACCGGTGTCTATGTTTAAAATTTTACATGCCTTAGTTTCGTAGCTATTTAAAGTTAAAATCCAAGTTCAATTTAGAATAATAGCTTGACTTATTTCATAATTCCCGATTATCAATTAAGAGAAATGATATGAGGATATCATAATCTTCCTAACTATGAAGCAAGGTGCCTTTTCAGTATTTCAGCTTCATGTTTGATATTTTTGTTGCATTTGTCATAAACTTGTAACTGCTACATATCTTATATTTTTCTTCCGTATATGATGCAGTTCTGTTAAGTTTAGTTGTTGTATTTATGCTCCATTTGTGTATTATCTTTTCTATTTATGCTACAATTTTCTAAAGTTTGTAGTTGCGTCAGTTTTCCTATCATATTTTAAGCGAAACAAGTTTTGATTGTATGTTTAGCATATTGTGAACTTATTTTATTAAAGCATGGATAAGAGGTTGATTAGTAAACTGAGATATAGGGAAGAGTATCTCAATGGAATGGAAAGTTTTGTTCAATTTGCATTTAAAAATCAGAATGGGCCAAGATTTTATGCCCTTGTAGAGATTGTAAGCTTGCTAGAATTCTGGGAAGAAATAAGGCTTGGGAACATTCAATTGTTGCAGGATTTGATAATCGTTATAAACAATTGGATAGTTCATGGTGAGCTTCCTTTAAGTAGTTAAAATACTAGTAACACACCCCCCGATTGGAACTAGTAAATCAAATGCAACTAATGTGTGAACCCCGACCTTAATGAATTTTGTACGTATGTAATAACTAGGTTTAACCAGAAATTCATATTCTCTCATCTTCTTTCTTCGACTAGTTTCGGCTATAACTCCAAACTCGACAAGAAATGTTAACATATAAAAAATGAGACAAACAAATAAATAATATTAGCAATGATAAAATATTGACTTATTTATAGTATTCTTTGAGGAAGGGGAAATGCATAATAGTGCGGCAAACTAGGAAGAAAGCGGGATATACAATTCGCATATTTTAAAAATAATAATAATAAGTCATTAAGAAATGATGAATTGAGTCACTAATTAAACATCTATATTGTTATGATTTTGTAATAAAGTAATGTAATATTTGAATTGCAATTGAAATTAAAATATTGGCAAAATTTAAATTTTTAATTAAATATGTATATTATTGTTGAAATTCGATAATAAAATCTCGTAACATTGAAAGTTACCATTGAAACTAAAACATTGACAGTTTTTCACCCATTTAAAGAGACAAAAGAGTACCAATAATAAATAAGGGAAATATATATTACATTATATATTTCCATTATAATTAAAATTAATTATAAATTAATAAAGAAAACACAAAACGGTAGAAAAATGGGGTGGGCGGTCAACCCCACCCCAGGACACAATAATTAGTGGTGGTATGGGTCCTGCTGCTGGGCTACCGTGACTTAACTCCCCACCGATGCCTGTGGTGTTAGATGAATGGGGCGCCCAAGGCTGGCGTACAACCATTAGTGGTGGTATGGCTTATGCAGCCATTTGTTTTGTTTGCTTGAGACCTAAAAGCAAATGTAGCAGCCATTTGTTTTGTTCTGAACCGCGTGCCTAGGAAAGGTTAGTCGGCCAAGCAAGTCGGCCAACACATTATATATACGGGGTTGAGGGATTGATCCTTCAGACTTCGTTCTTAAGAAATCTTTCCCTTTTGCACATTCTTTCTTACAAATAAAATAAAGTGAGATTTAGCTGTTTGGATAGAAATAATGGAATTGTGCTAATTTCAAAACAATGAAACTACGTTCAATCTGATGAGTGTTTTCATCACCCTAGCACGAATTGATTTAAAATTTATGATTCCATGCTACTTTATGCCTGTCAATTTTAAATGTGTTAATCAATATTATGATCTCTTCATGTTTATTATTTTTCTTTATATTAATTAAGCACGACGTGTATTTTATCATACTGTGTTTGTTTGTTATGATACTATATACAGATTATATGTGGATGACCGGATTGTACTTTATCTTTCCGTGGAAAATTTGACTTCTTGTTACTTGATTCCTTGACTGTGTTTATCGGGGTCCCCGACAGACTGGAGTTCGGTCTAGTTTGGCAAGGAACGGTATTGACCGGACCGTATGACTAGATAGGCTACTCGTGGCAGTTCTGGTATGCTAGCATAACCATCTGGTACTAATACAAGCTCGTAACTGAACATGTTGGTCATGGTTGACGAATATGAATTCCTGGATCTGATAGCCTTTAGGCACTACTTAAAAGGTTATGCCTTGTATGTTAGTCAGAGTTGTCATATAGGCACTTGACTGCAACTTGGCATTAACCACCCATATCCTTTTACCATGCGCTAGGATTTATGTGGCTATTTGCTTTATGTGATCACTACATTTAACTTGATAATTGTTGGTGATGGAACCTCACTAAGCAAGAAGTTTACCCTAGTTTAAATAACCCTAACAGGTGTAGCGGAACAGTTAGAGTGAAGTACACTGGGG
The DNA here is from genome assembly GCA_032355705.1 of Rubia peregrina. Classification (NCBI taxonomy): domain Eukaryota; kingdom Viridiplantae; phylum Streptophyta; class Magnoliopsida; order Gentianales; family Rubiaceae; genus Rubia; species Rubia peregrina. The sequence continues at coordinate 5,042 of JAULKK010327516.1, read as the reverse complement.
CTTTTAATTCTTTTGGGAGAGGATCTTGGGTGAACCTTTGAATCTTTTGGATTAGGTTGTATTATAGTTATGTAAAATATTAATGCAAAACTGATCCTTACCGGATCCTTTAGAACTTTTGTCTGTGCTTTAGTTAAAACTCCTGGTTAATGCTTATATTAAGACTTTCACTATAATATTAAGTTAGAGTTTGGATTTTCTAAATTACTTCTGCATAACTATATTTCCTCGTTACTGCAATTGAGTAATCTGATCCGTTGGATTCTCAGTAGCATGCCCGGTATGACCCAATACTTGTGTTAAACGAGTGAGTCGTGGATCTGAGGTATCTGAGCTTTCCCAAATCAAGTAAAGGCTGAACCAAAACATATCTTATAAAAGACTCCACTTAAACTTAATAAATTATATACACTACTTCAAAAAAATAGAATGATACCATTCAAGCAAAGAGAACAGATATTGTATCAAAATTATTTCATTAGGCATTATTGAATCAAAATATGAAATCGAAAAAAATAAATAAATAAAACTTAGAAAGTGACCTTTTTATTTTAACTGGGAAAACCTTTGAATCGCTTGGGGATGGCCAGCCTAGAGTTTGAATCAGGTTATCAGTTTAATTTGAAAGGTATCTAAATAATAATAATTTTAAAAAACTTCAAATCCCAAAAAAGACAATGAAGTAAGAATCATAATATGTATCTTCGCAACTATTTAATAACCCATACAACGATATTAGGCCAAAGTCTAACCACAATGCGTGTAGGCTTGGGTTAGGGAGCAGAGAGATTAATCACTATAGTACTTAAACTAGAAAGTTAGGAGTAAATGTGCTAACAAAGGAGAGGCTAGAGCTGATGCAATCACTGTATAACACGAGCTACATAGTAGAGAACATGAGGAAATTATTTAGATTTTGACCCGGACTTAAGGTGGCATCTGAGTTCTACGTAGGTAGATGGCAGAACTGTTGGGAATTGTTTCAATCTAATTTAGCGGAAAATCAATTATCTAATCCCGGATCTCATGCATGTATTTAATTCGAATCTATCTAAAAGTTTAGATTACCTTTGAAGCGTGCGTTACCATTGAATTTGATCAACCATGGAGACGAGAATCCCAGATGTGATTCCTCTATACGCATCCACACAACACGATCATATCGCCTACACCGCCGTCAGCTTAGAAGGTTGATCAGCAAGCAAAGACCCAGTCTCTGTTCTTCTCTTTACGGTGAGGTTTGTTTTCCGAGAATGTTTGGATTGATTTCTAGTTTTTGCCATTTTGAATGGTCAGGTTCTAAATAATGTTATTCTGAACAGTTATGTAAAATATCTATTTATACAGAATAGTCATTAATCCAAGAAACCCTAATCCAAGTCAATCTGGGCCTAGCCCAATTAGACTTAATGAGTTCTAAACTCAATTCTCATATAAATACTATCTGGGCTCCTAGCCCAATAGTCATTTCTTTTATCCAATTTCATGCATTGTGTGTGACCCTATAGGTTCAGTCATAACAAATGCTTATTGCATAATCCAACACATGCATGGCATGCTTTTCTGCTTCCTATTTCAAGTGGATAAAAAACTTATTTTACTAAAACTTCATGCATGCATATCATCCTGATTGCATCACGAAAAATGGTTGCGAACTTGGAACCCTCACGGCCGAAAGCTCACCCCCACTATTTTTTTAAATATGTTTAGGTTAAAGCACTAGGTATGGTACGAGTGTGACGAATAACGAGTGGAGAACGTCTGCGGCCCTGCACCCTTAGTTTCATTTATTTCATTTGAAGACATATTCTCGAATTATGCTATAAGCATTTTTCATTTAAAATTTTCCGCTTCCGCTGTAGACAAGGATAATTTTTAAGATTTTATCATTGTAATAAATATCCCCTGCAATTTTGGGTTTACTCCACATGAAGCTTCTACAAATTTTAAGTTTTCTTTCATGGGCTCCTACTAGGATACTCAATATGCTGGCCCAATAACCAGCTCTGCTAAGTAACAATGTGTTTATTATTTGTAACTTCCCTACATATGATAAGCATCCTGAATTCCAACTCTTTAATTTCCTCCTAATCTTATCAACCAGCTGTTCACAATCCCATTTACTCCATTTTCTCGTAATAGAGGAAGCCCACGATATTGCATAGAAAATTCTTCCCTCATGACATTCAGAATTCCTGCCAACAAACTCTTCTCCGTCTCTTTCATTTCTCAAAAGTAGATTCTAGATTTCTGGTCACTCACAGCTAACCCTGATACATTCATAAACTTCATGAAAAATCCTTCCACCCCTTCCACAGATTTCTTATTTGCACCACAGAAAATTAGTAAGTCATTTGCAAACACCAATGTGTGTGTGCTTACTCTCCTGTATCTTTGGTGATAATCCATAGCCATATTCATGTATTCCCTTGTCATCAATTTTGTCAAGTACTCCATGCTAGTTGCGCTTCACACCTTTTTCCCCAAAAATGATTCTGAAAGCTTCCCATTCATAGCAAGAAAAAAGGAGGGCTGCATAGTACTCCTCATCCAGTCAATCGTTAGACTAGGAAATTACATTAGTTTTGGCATCTTCACCAAAAACTCTCATCTAATACAATCAAATGCTTTGCTAATATCTACTTTTACAACACAACTTGGTTTTATACCTCCAAGCTCCAATATTATACTTATGTAACAATTCCTGTGTTAAAATGATATTGTGTGCTATGAGTTTCCCTTTAACAAAAGAACTTTTATTTCCGCTAATTAGAACATGCAGCTTAACATGCAGTCTAGCAAAATTTACTTTGTAAATTAATGAATAACATGCTATTGAGTTGTAATCAGAGGCTACCTGTGGATTTGGCACTTTAGGAATAAGAGAAACATGAGCATTACTCAGTTTTTATGGGATCTGCTAACCTTTAAAGAAATTCTGAACTAATTTGATAAGACTTTCCCCTGTGATTTTCCAGGTCCCTTTGAAAAAATAGCTCGTGTAGCCATCCCTTCCTAGGCTTTTACTGGTATGAATTCTCCCCCACAGAGTTTTCTTTGTCTCCTTATATGTCACTAGTAATTTTAGTTCAACCTATTGCTCCAGATTTAGCACTACTCCAAGGTTGGCCAGTTCAGAGTCTAGCTTTTCATTTTTTTAATGATTCCCAGATGGGCAAAAAGACTATAATGGTGCTATAGTAGTCCATGCCGGATGTAAATATGGAGGACGCATTCACAAAATGCATCCTCAACATTGTTTTTATTTTTTAATTTTCCCATGCAGAAGACGCATTTACAAAATGCGTCTTCACGATCAGCCTTTTTCCAGCCTTTTTCTTTCTGTTTCTGCAGCCGGTTTTTATTTTTTGGAAAAGTTAAAGACGCATTTGTGAAATGCGTCTTCTCTCTGCATGTTTTTGTTTTGTTGCCAGCGTCTTAAAGTTTCAAAAACTTACCGTGAGATACGGCACACGTGGATTACATGCGTCACAGTGTAGTCACACGTGGATTATACGCGCCACACCTGCACACGTAGATTACACGCGCTACACGTGGATTCCACGGATTTAATAACATTTATGAAAAAATAATATTACAATTTTTTTTTCGAGTAGTACATGGATCGAATATTATCAAAATAATATTTTTCTTATAAATTAAAATTTATTAATAAATATCACTATTTCATAATCAATACAAAATAATAGTTATAAAATTCTAATGTAAATATATTATTTTCATATACAAATCATTAATTTATTATTTTTATGCAATAAATAACAATAGTTTTATATATAAATATAACTATTTTATATATTGTAAATGAATCATACTTTTATATTTATTTTCAAAGTAAAACTTATAATATTATAATTATTTGTATAAAAATATTATTTTTTGAGTTGTATATGAGTTGAAATTAAATAAAACAATAATTTTAATATGAACACATTTTTTAGTTGAAAATCATATTATTTTTAACTTTGTACTTTAAATAGTAGTTATATTGTTTTATAACGGTTAGATTATTTTTATATAAATACTTTCATTTAAAAATTATATAATATCGTCAAAAACTTACCGTCAACAATTTTTATTTTCAATTTCAAAAACTTACCGTCACACGCGCCACACGGGGTTACACGCGTCACACCTACTTGTGTAGTAACACGTGGATTACACGTGCCAAACGTGGATTACATGCGTCACACCTACCTGTGTAGGCACACACGCGTCACACTTACCTGTGTAGTCATACGTGGATTACACGCGTCACCACCTGGGCAGGGAAAAAAGAAGATAACCCTTGCCTGAAGACTCATAATGCGTCCTCTACCAATTTCTTTTTTCCCCGCCTGCAAATTCTGACTGGCCAAATCAAAAGCAAAAAATAAAAATAAACCTTGAGGACGCATTTTACAAATGCAACCTCCCCCTTATTTCCACCATTAAACCAAAAACCTATCCACCCTCCAACTCTCAACATTCATGAGTGAATTATTTTAGGGTACTACGGTGAAAAAATTGGATGCGTAAGGCTGCTACAGACCTATCCACCCTCCAACTCTCAACATTCAGGAGTGCATTATTTTTAGGGTGCTACGGTAAAAAAATTGGATGCGTAAGGGTGTTTCAGTAAAAAATTGGATACTGAAGGGGGACGGCGCATTAAGAGAATATGCCCTCGGGTGTTTTTATTTTTTTTAAAAACAAATTGGCCATTTTTAAGTTTATGTGTTATAAAGAAAATGAAAATTCAGAGGGCGCATTCAGACTTATTTTTTGTTTTTTTGGCCCAATTTAATTATCAGAATTAGTTTTAAAATAGTAAATTCGTAGGCCGCATTCTCGGGCCTGATTTTTTGTATTATATTTTTTGGCCGAATTTAATTATCGAACCTGTGGGAAAAAAAGTAAATTTGAAGGTGCATAGAAAGCCACGCGTAGATTACACCCGCCACACGTGGATTACACGTGTCACACGTGGACTACGTCACACCTACCTGTGTAGCCACACGTGGATTACACGAACCATACGC